>JAEBDU010008582.1:1993-15246 GCA_016802625.1 Heliconius numata | reverse complement strand
TCGAGTGGAAACCAAAATCAATCCAAATACTTATATGGAGGGCCAGTAGTACACGACAAGGAACCTCAAAGATCGAGGTTTCTTGTTAAGTCATTAAGTGATAGTTCTTGGAGCGACAATTTTCATACTTATTCTGTCATATGGACACCAGGTATTTTATTGTAATAAAATAACTTACAGATAATTGCTTCAAATATACATATACATACATGTAAAATATAATTCTTATTTCTAGATAGTATTGAGATGCTTGTTGATGGGGAATCTTATGGTATATTAAATTCAAATATATCGTATTATTATAATTTACAACCAATCGAGCCTCATATTAAAATGCAAAAAGTTGCATGGAAGCTGAGTAGTTTCAACGCACCTTTTAATAAAATGGTAAGTTTTAAAAAAAAAAATGAGAATCTAGTTACTTCTTTGAAGGAATTACACATTTTTTAAAATTCTTCTTTATCTCTTATATTCAGTTCTACATCTCCCTCGGTCTGCGTGTTGGCGGTATTCACGACTTTTCGGATACTGACGATAAACCTTGGAAAAACAAAAGTCCTAAGGCCATGCATGAGTTTGTGAAACACATGAGAGATTGGTATTCTTCCTGGACATCACCAGAATTGGTTGTAGATTCCGTAAAAGTTTACGCATTGTAGAACTTTTTTATGTTTTACAATTATATAGTAAAAAAAACACTTAATAAATAAAGTTATTTTCTACATATTGTTTTTAATTTAACAAGCAAGTCAATAGCTGATGCCGTCGTGATGCAGGTGCAAAGCACGTGACTGAAAATGCGTTCATATCCACTGGGAGGAATGTTTTTATGGGTAAAGCAGTGAAATAAGCAAGTCGAATTCTTGTCATCATTAATTTTGTTCTACGTCAGTCCAAAATTATTGTTAATTTTTAAATACTTTTTTTGGTACAAAATAAAAGACTGAATTCTTATAAAAATATAAAATATTTATTTAATTACAGTGCATATACTTTGACAGAATCAACAATCATATCTGAAGAGAACCAACTTGGGTACCAAGCATCTTTGTGTTCCCAGAATTTTAATGTGGCCTTACTGTTCCTATTTTTCCAGGGTTTATCGCTGCTGTCTGCAAAATCATGTATACCACCGACACGCACTCCAAGAGATATATAGAACTGTAAAATAAACAATTAAATTACTTTATTTAGCTTCAGGCTGCATCTCGCATGTCTATTTATCTTGATATTATGTTATTTTCACAAATATTTCTTGAAAAATTATTTTTTAAAGTAGTCAGCCAAATAAGTATCCTCAAAAGACAAGTAAATTTTAAAGGAACAACTCACATATTGATCCAGTGGTGCCATAATAGATCCTCTCAGCCAAAGAGCGGCGTGCGGTACAGCGTGATCTCTGCCGGTAGAGTAAAAACCTTCACCTGGATTCACATCACCGTAGTGCTCCCCGTCCACAAACATTTGAATACCATCTGGAGAAAACAGAAATATAATGAATAAGAATAAAATTATATTAGCTACAAAGGTTGCTTTACAAAGATAAAAATAATAAGAAAAACCCTATATTCACCAGGTCTCCAAATTAATGTGTAATTATGATAATCTTTGTTCCAACTGTCAATTCCAAGTTTTTCCTTTAATAAGAACGATCTATACGGCTCCGAATCTGATAGAACTGGTCCTGCGTATAATTTCTTCGCAAACGCCGGGTTGCCTTTTGCATAAGCAATTCTTATGAGACCTGATTCGTATCGCTGGTTGCCATAGGCGTTGTCGCGAGGTTCTAAGTTGATTTCTGAGAATATTCTATATTAGTAAATAAGAATAAAAAATCTTTTAAATTTAATAAAATTATTTTTTACACTTATTACAAATTGTTTGAAGATAAAATATTGTAAACTACACTGTTGTTGTAAAAATATTAAATGTTATCAAAAAGCAAGAATATACGTTCAAATAAGCTTATGGCTTAGAATCTATGAATCAATATTGTTATTGCGTTAAATTTCTGTAACCATCTTACCTGGAATCAACCAGCTACCACCAGGTAACTTGGCTCTCACTTCTATTTTTCCAAATTTAAAGTTGAAATGATTACGAGTTGAGATTTTTCCACTTATAATTGGTGGCAGAATTTGTGCTCCTGACGCCATTTGCAAGCATTCCCTAGTGCCCAATTGTCCAGTACATCTGTAATGTATGGGCAAAACATGATGTATTTGTTAAAGGAGTTACTTTTTTAGTTATCTCCTGAATATAGCAGGGTAGACAGGGTAGACTTTCGATCCAGAATTTTCCAAGTTTCCAACATTACGTTTTGAGTTGCGGAGTCCATATTTATAAAGAGAAATATTATATATTCATTTTTTAAATTTTACGATTATCGCCTAATTTTCGAGATATTGCGTGTAAAGTAGCATAACTCAACGCCGTTATATCACCTAAGGTCTTGTGATATAATCAACGTCACGCGGTGGAATAACGACACAATGTCAGATTGTAAAAGCGAAATACGATTCCAACACGGAGGATTACTTTAATTTTTTATACGTTTTCTAAAAATCGTAGTTAGGTATTAATATTCTTACGTATTTGTCAGATCCCAAGTGCCAGCATAAAGGAATCCATCTTGGAAATGGGATTCAGTGAGGGTAGGTGAAATTTTTAATCCTCCATTATCTATGTTGACGATTCCTTCTGACAAGTATGCGTTGAATGGATAATCCTGAAATTGATAATTTAATAGATTAGATTACATTTAAAAAAAAATACAGTAATTTAATAGATTACATTTAAAAAAAAATACAGTATATGGGATAAGTTATATACATATACGCTCTTGAGCGTAGGACTGTAAACGCAATCCCGCTTAAGGGAAAAAAAATTAAAAATTAAATTAGCTTCACGCTGTATCCCGCACAAAGCAGAGTAAGCAGAGGGTACATAGTGTTAAGACACTCTGATCCCCACTTTCCTTCGAATTCTGGAGGCATTGCGTATTGAGTGGCAGAACTCAACGCCCCGCTTTTGCATCGATACCAGAGCGAAGAAACTGAAATATAAAGTTTAAGTAATATTTCGTTTCCTCGAGTGTGGATCGAACCCACAACTGTCGCATTACATTCCCACTCTAGTATCTAGGGATTAAATTAACAAAAGATGAAGAAACAAAAAAAAAGATGAAGATGACGATGTCAAATTAACTTGAAAATCGGACAGTGAATTGAGAACAGATTAGCTTAACATTAGGTTCCCTCTGCCCACCCAGCTATGTGGGAAAAAAGTGAAGATGTAAAAAAACAATGATAGATTCTTCGGAAAGTAACCAAATAGCTCAGAGTTGTATTATTATTTTATTATTAGCCTTATATTATTTATATGTGCATATAAATATTTATAGCTTATTATTGTTGCTTTATATTCTTATAATAATAATATATTTTCTTTTATCTTAACGTATTGGGCATTGACAAAGATAACCTATAAACCTTCACTATATTACGACTATACTATTCTCATAGGACGCCCTTATATTCTGTATTCAGATTTTTTTCTAATTTACATAGGCTTATATATTTGTAGATTCCCACTAGGGGGGGTATGAATTATTTTCATTTCCTCGCTCTGGTAACAAGATAAAGTGCGGCGTTAAATTTCGTAATTCAATATGCAATGTCTCGAAAACTGGACGGATAGTAAGGAACGGAGTGTCTTCGTATTACATATCACTCTGCCTCTCCTCCTGGATGAGGAATGCACGATGGAAACACTATTTTTTTTAGATGAATGATTAATATATAGTACCTAGTGTAGAATCAAAAACCTATCTAGTTCCAAAGAAACAGTTTTGCAAATAATTATATTATTGAATTGATTTAAACTCCATCAATAACAGTTAAGCAGACTTAGAAGTATGTCACTTAGATGTTAAATAACATTTATAATAATAACAACAACCTGATTGACTGCATTTATATGTATACTCATTCTTATGTAATTATCTAAAGATGATAATAAGTGACAATTAACTATTAGGAATTATCTATAACGTGGATGATGCACTCTATTGGCGAAGTGTCCATATCTCTATAAAAATGGGGGTTCAAATTGTATTAACCATGTTTAATTCTGAATATTTATGAAGCAATATTATGTTTAATTGTAAATGTTTTTAATAAAGCGTCAAGTAGAAATCCGATAATTGGTTAAAATAAAAAACTATTAAACAGTCGACTCCAAAAATCCAAAAGTTCAAATAACTTACTGGTTCTTGAGGGAACATATTTTCTGGCTCCCAATTGGATAGACTTTTTATGTCGGGTTTGTTGAAGTCCTCGCTGAAAATGAGGGTGCCTTGACAAACAGCTCGGATACCCTGGATAACGGTCTGAGAATTTATACAGACAGGTCGGTTAGGCGGGGTCACAGGGCTAGGGCCAGGTCCTGAGTCTGGTTTAGGTGTGACAATTGGTAAGTCATCACCGTTCACTGGTTTTCCTTCTTCGTCGACGAACTCTGAATTTTTTTATATTTTATTTATACCCAATATATTTTGAACTATTGGCATAATTGGCAAAAGTTTGTATTATTTATTTAAATTTTATTTATCAAATTATATACAAGTTAAATACATACATCAACAAAAATACATCAAAAATCTCTAATGTCCTACCTGTGACAGTCCATTCTCCGTTATCTTGCCGATACCCTAAGCCATTCTTTATAACGTAGGTCCAGAAGTATATTTTGTCACCCAATTTCAGTTCAGCGTTTCTATCCCTAAAGATCCAGAATCCATTTTTGGGTTTGGTAATGTCTCTTGCCCATTGTCCAGCTTCTAGACCTTCCATCTCCTGGTTCAGGTTACCGTGGAAAGCAAATAAAGAAAAGCCATCATCTGTGAAATACGATTTTTTTAGTATTAATAGAGATAATTGTAGAGGACAACTGAGAGGCTTTGCGTGTTGAGTGGAGGAACTCAACGCCGCGCTTTGCCTCGTCACCGGAGCGAAGAAATGGAAATATCAATAAATATTTCACTTCCTCGAGTGGGGATCAAACCCACAACCGTCGCGTTACAGTTACAGCCATGTGCCCCTACACCACATTATAATATAATAGTTTTATTATATTTTATAGCTTATATTACGTAAATAGCTACAAACTTTAATACTTTGCCGTATAACATATTCATGAGGCAAAGTCCAGTTTGGGGCAATGTTTTAAAGTATATCCAATACAAACATTTCAACACCCGTCGTTAAAAGGATTTATGTAAAACCCTAAAGTCCACTTTGAGACAACTTGATCTTTATGATATTATATTAATTAATATTTCAAATTAAATATAACAATCATACAAACTGACGGTATTATATTTGTTTTTTTCTCGCTTTGTCTGAGACAGCCTAATTTGGGGGTGTTGACAGGCTAATATTGTAAAATTGACACCCGGAAACTAGTTCAAGAAAATATACAAGTACACAATTGAGGCCTTAGGAGCGCAGAATCTTATTATACACGTGACGATTGTGGGTTCGATTCTCACTGGAAGGAAATAATTATTTTCATTTCCTCGCATTGGTAACAAGGCAATGTGCGTTAAGTTGTGCCACTCAACATTCACGATATATCTCGAAAAATAGGTGGAAGGTGGAGAATATAATGTCTTTACACTAAGCTCACTTTACGTACCCTGCTTTATGCGGGATGCAGTATGAAGTTAAAAAAGAACTACGATTTGGAAGTACAGTTCTCATCATGATATGGAATATCATCGCTGCAAATAAAATCTAATCCTGAATGCTAATTAGACACTCCCCAACGGAAAAGCTTTTGAACTTTTAATTTAACAAGTTTTTATATGAGAACCTGTTCCAGAGACGCAAAACTGTTTTAATATAGCGCTTTATTTGTAGTTCAATGTACGAGCACCTCATAATACTGTGGTACAAAAAGTGATGTGAACAACCTATGTTTATTGATCATTTTAATGGCCGCCCTCAGCTTGGTTGAGATAAGTTTTGCTTAGTAACAATAATACCTTTAAAACATCGTTTTTTCATGGGCAGAGAGATCTGGGAGATAGTTTCAGGACATTCCGATTTCTGCGTTGAATTTGGGACATGGTGGAACTCAACACCGTGTTGTCTGGCCAGAGCGGGGAGATGAAAAATAATTATTATCCCGATTCGAATTGGAATCCATGGCACAATTTTAATTTTTATAAGAAAGTGTTGAAAGAAAAAAACGGTCAAGTGCGAATTGAACTCGCCCACGGAGGCTTCCGTTCCAATTTCAAGATTGTAGGTCAACGTGAGGTAGCCTATAGGTTTTGATTACGCGGTCAATTTCATATAAACATGTTACATTTTTACAGACATTCATTGAACTTAGCACATGTCTCACATTTTAACGAGCAAAAAGGATTGTGACCTGCCTTTCAATTTAATATATAAAACTAAATTCCTCTGTCTACCCTGCTGTGTGCGGGATACAGCGTGAAGCTGTTTTTTAATTTACTAAATTATTATTAATTTATATATGGTTCTACATTTAATATATTTAATAGTTATTTCTTTATTTCCTAATTCAACGGGTAAACCCATAAAACTAGGTTTTTCTCGTCTCTTCTTGTCTCGTCGTTTAAATTTAATATACTTAATATGTTTATGAGTGAGGCCAGTCGTGACGCAGGGGCACAAGCGTAACGTTGCCAAAGCTACAGGTTATGGGTTCGATTCCCACTCTAAGAAATAAAATATTTAATATTTTTATTACATATTTCTTCGCTCTGGTGTCTAATCACGTCGTTGCGTCCTAATTAACACACAATGCCTTCAAAATACGGCGGAAATTAGGGAGCGGAGTGTCTTAGCTTTAAGCTCCCTCTGCTACATGCAGGATACAGCGTGAAGCTGAGAAAAATAAATCTTATTATCCCTTTGAACCACTGTCTACTAGTGAAAGCCACATTAAAATCTGTTGCGTAGTTTAACATTTAGGTATATCACTGAGAAGTGACTTACATATTATAATAGCTATATTAATATAAGTAAATATTTTTCTATATATGTGGATAGGCTACAATATTTCCCCATATGAAGTAAACAGATAACATTGTTTTACTTTCCGTTTTCCTATGCTCAGAACAATACATTTTTGTAAATTCCCAGCTTCCTTTGTTTTATATAAAATAGAAATATTATTATTACTATTATAGAAATAATTATTATTATAGTTTGATTTATCTATAAAATGTTGTTAGTATTATAAAATCAAGATTTTGTTTTAATGTTTTTCACTATATCTGAATTTTTTTTTACAAATTATTCTTTTTTGCGTCTATATTTTTAATTAATTCAGTTATGATTTGGACTCATCTTGAGCCATATTGCATAAATATATTTAACAAGTTAACCCCAATTTCTCATTTCTCAACAATTTTGCATATAATAGTTACATAACAATATATAAAACTTAATTATTGATTGATTGGTAGACAAATTGACAACCAAAAGTGCGCGGTGTAGAAACCGGAAATTTGGCATGTCCTTGAGGGTTCATTCTACTTCACCCTACATGAGAACTAAGAAACGATTCCCCAAAATTTCTACACAAACAGGGTCTAACAAGAGCCAACGAGGTCGCGGGCAGCCACTAGTCGAGTATAAAATATCTCATTTTTAACGACTTTTTTATATTAAACCGAATCCTATAAGGAAAATGTTTACAATAACAAAAAATAACCAGTTACTAAATTTTTAATAAATACTTCTATAAATGTTACATTAATAATGACATATTAATGTGAGTTATTACTATATGAATTTTTGGAGGAGGAAAAATTTTACTAATATATATTTTTTTATTACCGGTCAATATATATAACAATGATACTAAAAATATTTAAAGATTATTAAAAATACTTATTATAACCCACAATGATTTCTTAGTTAGCTTTTTAAATATACAGGGTGGAATTGTCAGCGCCACTTTAAATGAAACCACAGTTTTAACTACTCTATAAAAGCCTAATATAATTCGGAAAAAAAATAATTCTCAAAAATGAAAAAGTTTTTTTTTCAAACAAAATAAATAATAAAATTATCGTTTTAAAATAAAACGCCATTTGTAAAGTATAACATAGGCACGCACACACTTACCTGTCAAAGCGGCAACGTCGCATACGTATGTGTGCGTGACACTAAATACAGGTATGGATAAAAATCGTGAAATGAAAAAAAAATCCTACGTCGAAACCGTTGAGGTACCTTGATTATTTTTTTTAATTCTGGGTTTGAAATATTTTACCCTATATGCAGTTTCAGTAAAAGAAGCGCAGCCTCTTCCACCCTGTATAATTCAGCTAGAGCGTCCTATGTATTAATTATATATTTTTTAGCTTCACGCTGTATTATGAGTCAAAAATAGTGTATGTTTTTATTAAAATTATACTCGAACATAGATATATAAAGGGTAAACAGAGGTAACTTAGTGTTTAAATTCCCCGATTCGGCATCGTACCCACTTTTTTTAGCTTTATGCTGTATTGCGTACACAGCAGGGTAGGCTGTGGGAACCTGGGAACCTAATGTTAAGACAATCCATTTGCAATAAAACACTTATATTCCCCGCACAAACGCAGTGCCCACTTTTTATTATTTTTTAAAAAAGATACAACGAAAAAATATGATCTCCTTTATTATTCGTAAATACAGAATAACGAAAAAAATAATATCTAAAGAGGCAATTGCAGAAAATGATAAACTGTTACGACCCTTTTCACAAGCAACGCGAGATCGTCCTAAACGTCAGAATGTCAAAAACAAACAAACTCAAGTAGCATTTACAAAGACATGAAAATATTCAGAAAAAAATATGTATTAAATTTGGATGATAACCACAATTCTTTTGGTCTTAAACTAATTTCAAAGACTTTATAAAGTATGTAAATGAAAAAAATATACTTTTCGATAATACTAGTGCTTTGATTAAGTTTTATTCAATTAACTTATACGAAATATTTTAGGTTTAATTTTTATTAATTTTCATTTTTGATTAAAAAAATTATTTTCATTATCATTTTTGATTAAAAAACACAATTATTTATTTTTTACAGTCATAGTCATATAACCAAATATTATAGAAAAAACACATTAAAAAGTGTTAAGCTATAACAAATATGTCTCCGTAATTGGTATAGACTTCGGATGTAATTTCAAAGGTGTTGAGTGGTAGAACTCAACGTCGCGCTCTGCCTCGTTAGAAATAATAATTCGCCCCCGAGTAGGAATCGAACCCACGACCTGTCGTGTTTACAGTTACGCACTTGTGCCTGTGCGCTACAAGCCTCATATAATTTAATAAGGCTTAAATAACGTTTACGTTGTATAAGGATCAGTGTAAACTTGTTTGAATGAATATTTTTTTGTGCTTGGGAAGCAGACAGGTAAAAAAGTTAATATATATTTGAGGTAGTACAAATATAATAACAATAAAAAAATCGAAGGTCTTTAGGTTATTAGGTTTCGGTTTTATATAATAATAAAAACATTTAAAGGTTTGTATATACAAAACATGTATTTTATGTAATCTTAGATATTATGTTCTTAGTTATCTAATGATTTATTTTAACTGAAATTATTAATTATATTTTTTCATTTTTATTTTTATTGTCAAAAGTAATGCAGGTGACTTAAGCCTTGCACTTCGACTTAAAAATACCAAGGAAAACGGAATGACCTTCTATAAATATAAATTAAAATCCACAATGACTTAACACTACGTTCTTTTTGGAAAATACGATATCAATTCATTCACATTAGCGTTTCCATTACCCACCATTAAACTAATATATTAAATTAGATATTTATATCTAAATGTATGTAGATAGATACTTTTAAAAAAATACCTTCCACAGAATAAAAAAAAATTGACAAATAAAACTAATTTTATAAATATCATCTTACCTTTTACGGTTACCCTTAAACCTTTTGGATAAAGGGCTTCAAGCTTCGCAGGGGGTACGGTGTAAGTGCTGACATTTGCTAAGCATAACGCCGCGATTATTATACAAATATTAATTTTCTCCATCGCCACGTCCGTCGTTTACCACTGTCCACGACAGACTGACTTGTCCTTAGCAAAGGCTGCGCTTGCGCATCTAAAATATACAAAATAAATAGAATGGTCAGATTAATGTAAACATTTGTTACTAATTTTAGATTTTAAATTTATAATTTGTAGAATTTTTCGGCATAAATTATATTTTTAATATTTTGATTGTAGTAAATTTAAATTATAATTAACTTATATTTTTGCAAATTTTATATTAATCTAGTCCCAATACTGTAACATAAACAAAAATTAGATCGTTGCAAACATTTAAATCGCTGCCTTTATTAATCAGATTGGTTTCTGATTAAAACTTGATGGTTTTACATGATTATTTTACATAATATAAAAAACGATTAAATAATTTAATCGTTATTATTTTTATTTATACTACAAAATAAAAAAATATACAGAGAATAAAGAATTTTAATTCTTTTCTAAATATTACTAGCTCTATGGCCACGAAGTGGTGACCGCTGGTTTTTCCGGTTATCACTTAAGTCGTTATTAGCGTATGCTCTAACACTGACATATTAAATTATATATATGACTAAGTTTTCCTCAAGAAGTTTGTGTTTATGTTTATAAAATGTTGCGTATTTTAATTGCGTTATTTTTAATTAGTAGTGTATTCACGTGATTTTCCTTAGTCTTTACGCATTTCTCATATTTTTCCATTATCACGGTTTTAACTCACAGCAGGTAAAAGGAACCTAGTGTTGAGACACTCCGTTCTCCACTTTCTCTTGAATTTTTAACATTATTAATACATAAAAAAAATCTATATAAGCATATATATATATTAATTTGATATACATAGATAATAATTGCTATTAATAATTACACTCAACACGCAATGCCTCTAGAATTCGGCAGAAAGTGGGGAACGTAGTGCCTTAGCACTGGGTTCCCTCTGCCTACCCTGCAGTAAGCGAAAGTTGCTATTAGTAAATTAAAAGAAGCTAGCGACCTAAACTGACTTTCCATGGCCTAGTGTAACTATATACGAGTATAAAACCTAGATCCTTCCTCATCCAATGTTTTTAAAATTTACGAAAATTATGCATCTGAGTAAGTTTTGCCGTGTGATCCCGGCCTAGAATAGGATCACCCTGGTACTGATGGTGTCGTAAGAGGCGACTAAAGTACGTGTGGTAGAGTCACGTCGCCAGCAATGGCAACACGAATGGGCAGACTCGACCGGATCAATACCACCCCCGGCATTTAAAACCGGCGTTAAGTAGTGGCTTTATGCCACTGCGTTTCGCACTAGGAAATGCCGGGCTCCGGAGCCCAACCCCCACCCCTCCCTAGAATATGAAAGCGGCACATAAAGAGAATCTACCCCAGGAGGGTACCAGCACCTCCGGTGCTGGAGAATCCCTCCCTGAGTCCTCAAGCTCAGGCTGCCCTTCGAATTCTGGGGAGGGCACAGTTCCGCGCACAAGACCAAAGACCAAGACCAAACAAGGCAAACGAGACGTACGCCCCACGGCAACCCCTACCACACTAAACGTGGACTTCTGCAATATCAGGGGTCTTCACTCCAACCTGAATGCCGTCCACCACCATCTTGAGACGGCACGGCCGGCCTTGTTATTTCTGACGGAGACTCAAATTGTCCGACCGAGCGACACAGCCTACCTCCAATACCCCGGCTATAAAATAGAACACCACTTTATGCCTCATGCCGGGGTCGCTGTGTTTGTAAGGGAGGACCTGAGTTTCCGTCGTCTTGCTAATCTTGAAGGTCGGGACCTGTCGACTATCTGGCTCCGTGTTGACTCGGACGATCGAACCCGAGTATACGCATGCCTTTACAGGTCCCACAGTGGCAACGCGGAAACGGATCGGCTCATGGAGCACATGCAATCGGCCATCGACGATATGCTCTCACAGATCCCCTCTGCTGAGGTCGTGATACTTGGCGATTTTAACGCGCACAATGCCAGTTGGCTTGGATCACGCACCACCGACCACGCTGGGAGGGCCGTTTTTGACCTTGCTACGGCGAATGGATTGTCCCAATTGGTTGAGTCGCCTACGCGACTCCCGGACGTGGACAACCACAATGCCTCCTTATTGGACCTTCTGCTGACTTCGCACCCGGAACAGTACCAGGTTGTCGTCGATGCTCCTTTGGGGTCTTCTGACCACTGCCTGGTACGGAGTGTCGTGCCCATTAAGCGCGGCAGTCGCAGAACACCCGCAACTCGTCGCGTCTGGCACTACAAGTCAGCAGATTGGGATGGGATGCGTACATTTTTCTCATCTTATCCCTGGGGGCCGGTTTGCTTCTCTTCTGATGATCCTAGCACCTGTGCCGCTGCTGTTGCCGACGTGGTTCTGCAGGGCATGGAACTTTACATTCCTAGCACTGTAGTGCCCGTCGGTGGCAAGTCACAGCCTTGGTTTGATACGTCTTGCAAACTTGCTGCCCTTAGCAAACGCGAGGCATATCAAATCTGGGCCGAGGCACTGGTTACTAAGGATCCGAAGGTGAAAGCCTCAAAAAGAGAGTATAACCGGGCCTCTAGGTCCTTTAAGCGGCAAATTGCCAAAGCAAGGTCCGAGCATATCGCCAAAATCGGCGAGAAGCTTGAGAGCTACCCGTCCGGAACTCACCAGTTTTGGGCGCTCTCAAAGGCGGCACTCGGCAACTTCAGCCAGCCTTCGCTTCCGCCTTTACGCAAGGGGAATGACATCTTGGTCCATACTGCGAAAGAGAAAGCCGATCTCCTGGGCGCTCTCTTTGCCTCGAACTCGACTTTGGACGACCAAGGATCAACGCCACCGACCATCCCGCGGTGTCAGAGCTCAATGCCTGAGGTTAAGTTCAGCCAAAAAGCTGTAAGGCGAGCTCTGTCCTCTTTGGACATCCATAAGTCGAGCGGGCCAGATGGCATCTCCCCCTTAGTGCTTCGTTCTTGTGCTCCTGAGCTGACACCGGTGCTAACGCGTTTGTTTCGCCACTCTTACTCAGTCGGCGTAGTCCCAGATTCATGGAAGAGCGCTCTTATCCACCCGATTCCGAAGAAAGGCGATGGTTCCGATCCATCTAACTACAGGCCTATTGCCATCACCTCCCTACTCTCAAAAGTCATGGAGAGCATCATCAATAGCCAGCTCTTGGT
>JAEBDU010008568.1:12513-22800 GCA_016802625.1 Heliconius numata | reverse complement strand
GAATCAAAATTAACTAAGTGTATAATATAGCCCTTAGGATTTATATTTAAATAAACCTTTCTTTGATAAGGGTTATTGGTACTTGATTGATTAATTGTGTGTTATTAAAAATGCTTTATTAAAAAAAATCAGCTTCACGCTGTATCCCGCACAGTTGGCAGACGGAATTTAGTGATAAGGCATTCCCGTTCCCCACTTTTCGGCGTATTCTGGAGGCATTACGTGTTGAGTAGCGGAATTCAACGCCGTGTCAAAAGGTAAACGTTACCAGAGCGGGGAAATAAAGACTTTAAATATTTCATTTCCTCCAGAAGGAATCGAATCCACTACCTGCCGAACGTATAAAATCGCACGCTTGTTTACCTGCGCCACTACTGGTCTCTATTTTTTATGTTGTTAATATTAAAATAAATTGTTTTCTTACTATTTACTAATATTAAAGTTAAATAAGTACCTATTATCAAATAATTTTAATAAATGAAACTTTTTTCTCATTTCCAGATACGCCTAAATCTAAATAGACGTGTTTGTAGACGAGCAGAATGAGAATGCGTTACACGTGTGTGGAATACTAAATTTAGATTGTTTTAAATAATTTCTATTATTCTACAGTATTCCATATGGTAGGATAGACAAAGAATACATAGTGTTGGGACACTCCATTCCTTACTTTCCGCCCCATTTTCGAGACATTGCGAAATTGCGATAAAACATTTTTACAAAATAAAATATTACAGTTTTAGTTGGCTAAAAATTTGGACATACGAGGAGCAGGTGTAGTTCTGACTATATTTGGAATTTCCTTTGAAATTTCAATATGAAAAGTATTTTTACATTTCATCTACATGGACATACTGAAATATATTAAATGTTAAGAAAATGGTTTTGGAAGAATAATCAGTGTACTCGTTTTTACAGGAGCCAATTTAAATTTTTCTTCTTAGCATCATCCTATATACCGCATAAAGCAGAATAGACAGGCAGAGTAGGCAAAATAGAATCTAGTGTTAACACACTCCGTTCCCCACTTGCCGTAGGTCTTGAACATTGCATAGAGTGATGGAACCCTAAGCCGTATACATTGGCTGTATAGATTGGACAGTCCTATTATTATTATTATTTTGTTTAACATTTAAGTATCAAATATATTCATTATTAATTGCGATAAACTATTACGAATATAAAATTTACAACTATAAATTTTGTATTAACCCCTTTTAGTAAAAATACATAAGTGTATGGCACTAAAAGGATTAAAAATAGTTTTTTAGTTTAAAATTATATTTTTATAAAATAAATTATTTGAAAATTGATTACCACTTTAGAGTTACTGTCTATTTCAATACTGAATCCAATATGTTGGGTGTTCAACGATAGACGCTGGTGGTAAATAGTCGTTAATGCAAATCAAGAGACGACATCGTCGAGCTGGCTAATTACTTTATACTGGAGGTCCTTTTGACGAGTACAATACAGGTTGCCATAGCAACGTATATTTATACGAAAATATATATTATCACACATATAGTATATTTAGAGTGTATATTTATTTTAAAATTATTTAAAAAAATTGCGTTCTCCACTCTTTCTCTATATAAACCATGATTATGTCAAATTTTATTCTCCTGTGTTGTCATCATTTATGTAAAAAGGGCTACAAAGTTTTTGCTTCACATATATTACATATATATATATATGTATATATATTAATGAAGCAATTGTAAATCTTCTTCTTCGTGTCAATGATTGGAGAATTCATATCATATTTTGCCAGTATTTAGCCACGTCGACTGCGGCATCCGTTGCCTCCATCAGATGGTCATGTGAGCAGGTGAATGGACATTTCGGGCAGGAGAGTAAGTGTGCCATCGTTTGTGGATCGGCGCCACAATCACAGGGAGACTTTTCCTCCAGTTCGTACCCCCATCTCACGAGAAGCTCTTTGCATCGGCCAACCTGGCTCCGTAAACGATTAAGTGACTTCCATGTTGGCCACAGCAATTGTAAGTAGATAAATAAGAGGAGGATAGTAAATACAATTTTCATTACATTTTTTAAAATAAATTAGTGACCATCAAAGTGCAGGTTGAAATGTATAAATTATAGTATATTTAAGACCAAACTCATCCTTTAGGCGCTTTAAAATCAATACACGAACTGTGATACAACGAATGTATCTATAAATTTATCTATGCATATTAAGTTACTCCGTTAAAATTATTATACATACAATTAATCATTTCCGGCATGTTAATGTTAATAATATGAGAATGCCTTTGAGATAACAAAATTGTATACGCGTCTATGTAGATTGTAAACGTAGGTGTTCTTGTTAAAGATAATTTGTAGGCATTTTAGTGATAAATGTCGCTTGTTGGGAGTAAGTACTACGGCAAGAAATATTTACAATTTAACTGTGATTTATTATTGAATAGATGCTAGCTAGAAATGGATAGTTTTTATTAAAAAAGTTTAAAGGGATTTTTAGATAAAATTTGGTAAATCGCAAAGTATAACCGTATTAGTAATATTCCCATGTTTATTTTTAACTGTTGTTTCTTGTCAAAATGGTCATCTATATATATAAAATCGAAAGGTCACTCACTCATCACGAAATCTCAGAAACTACATGTGCTAGGAATCTCAAATTTTGCATAGGAGTTATTTATAGGACGTAGGTGCTCGCTAAGACGGGAATTTGCAATATTCGACTCTTAAGGGGAAAAAATAGGGGTTGAAAAATTATATGAAACTACGTCACTAGGATGTAGTCATGGAGACAGAAATTAATAATAACATAGTTCACGCGGGTCAAACCGCGAGCGGGCCGCTAGTTACCTATATGATTATTGCAGCTTCCTTCTGTATTGGTTGATATGACCATTTATTTCTTATTATCGTTATAATAAATAAAATAATAATAATTTAACAAAATTTTTATTGTTTTATGATACATATTAAGACGAAGAAGAGTTAAAAAATACGAAAAAAATCACAAAAATAGCTAATAAATATAACATCTATTAGCTATTTTATCAACCATAGACCATCCACATACTTATCAAATCAGTAAAATTAAGATGATATAGTCGTACCAACATACATTATGCAACCAATACACAAAACAGTTTATATTTGCATTAAATTACAAGCAAACTTGGGAATATTGAATATATTATAGCATTGAATGTAAGTCGACTCTGAGCCCAGGGATTACAGGCGTGAATGGAGAACTAAGCCACTTGACTGCGGTCTCAGATGTTTCAGGAAAAGTAAATATTGTGTATTTTCTAAAGAAATGTTTTACAAGTTTCAAGTTCTACTTGTTTGTGTATTTGAGTGTCTTCAAGACTATTTCAGGTCAAAAATATTCTTTCTCACGTTTCTTTTGAAGTTGTATTTTCTATATTTTTTGTATGGTATTGTTTTTTGTTTTCCCTTCCTTCCGTTTAAAAGTATTTTTTTTTTGGTTTACGTAAATATTATGCCTTAATCTGGGAACCTAGTATTAAAATACACTTCCGTTCCCCACTTTCTGTCGCATTCTGGAGGCATTGCGTGTACAGTGGCAGGACTCAACGCTGCGCTTTGTCTCGTTAACTGAGCGAGGAAATAAAAAATATTACATATTTCATTCCCCTGAGTAGGAATCGAACTCACAATCGTCGCGTATGTGACCTTGCGTCACGACAGCCTCAAAAAAAATTGAGATTTAAAAATAAATAGATTTAAATTAAATTAAGATTCATCATATTTCAGCTAAAAATGAGATTTGCTCACACAATATTCGCGTAAAGTCGGCAATATAAATATGTTTATATAATTTAAGCTTCAAAATGTCCAAATATATTTTACGGATTCTAAGTCTGCAGTTCCATTTACAGGAGTGAATGCTCACAATTCCTTGAGGACATTCTTTTGTCGGAATTTACGTTCATAGTAAATAAAATATGTATAAACTTGTAATTTGATGGATTTGTTTACATTTTTAATTAATGCTTTATTTTAAATTTAACAAATTATTCATATTCTTTCATTTTTTAAAATTGGTGATAATAATAAAAAAAGATATTACGTCGTTGAATTCCGCCACTCTCCAGAATTCAACTGAAAATGGGGAACGGAAGTGTCTTAATGATAACCGAGTGTTTTAATACTAGCTTGCCAGGTTCTCTCCACAATCATTTAATAGCAAATTGTTAATTTTGTAAAATATCAATGTCTTCTCATTGTTTCTATCAGAACCTTTGTTACCCACTTATAATTACATACAAATAAAAACAAAAAAAATCTTTATCATAGCTTTAACTCACGGATATCTAAGTACTTGTCAAAGGTGGTTCCGTCATTTCATCAACGTTTCACATTCAATTATAACACACAAATGTTTTAAACTAATTCCATAACTCTCCTCATAATGGAGCCATGTTTTACAACACCTGTGCATTTCCCAACATATATAAAGGTCTAATAGTATAATTAAATGTGTATATTTTATCTAATTAATCTCCTGTAATTACTTCATACTGTGAAACGTAATCTTGCTGTTATCAAGGGATTTAAATATACGTATAATAAAAATGTCCTTTTATTGTTCGTCCCCAACCTTTTAGTGAAAACAATAGAAGTGCCAGTTCATCTTTCTTTGGTAAAAACCTGGTCACCTATCAAAATATTAAAATATGAATTTATTATTAATTCTTTGATATTATTATCAGCTTTATAAAACGTCGTTTACGCTTCTTCCTCTAAGCAGGTTAGAGAGGTGATGTAGTGTTAAGACTCTCTGTTATCCTTTTTCAAAATATTGAGTGTGCAGTACCGGTATGGAAAGCCAATTTTCGTCCACCAGAGAAAAATGCAAAGTAATTATATATTATAGTCATTACCCGAATTGGAATCGAACCCATAACGGTTGTTAGGCAGACGCTGTCTCCGCACTCACATTATCGTCTTAATCTTAATTTATTAATTATGGTAGACGGTAGTAAATAAAAGGATTTCAAATATGTATTAACTTTTAAATATAATAATTTGTAATAACAACGCTATATCTATAATATAAAAAATAAGCATGTAGTATAAGGTATATAAATATATATTTCCTTTATTTCATATCGGAAACAAATATTTTTTCGATTTTTCATATAAAACGAAAAAACATGTCGTTTTATTTGATAAACTATGATCGACAATGCCACAGGCGAATATTGTTAGTTTGTATTGTTATTTGTGAAAGACTTTTTATGTTTTCAAAAAAAGTGCGAATATGACGTGAATTCTCAAACAAAAGAAATGTTCCCATTATATTTATATAACATTGAATTTGAGGATTGTTGTTGTATTTCGCACATAGCAGGAAGGAACCTAGTGTTAAGACACTCTGTTCTCTACGCACCGTACAAATTTTAATTCCTTTGTATATATTGAGCGGAAGTACGCAACGCTCCGCCTTGTGTAAGATTTCCATTTCTATATTATGACTAGCGGACGCGCGCAGCTTCGCTAGCTTATTTAGGGGTGAATTCTAATAAACCATGAAATGTGTTCAATGAAATATTTTTAAGAGTCTAAATTTCAAATTTTATAATAATCGGTGGCGATTTGAAGATTTTTCCATACAAACTTTCAACCCCTTATTTGCATTCTTAGGGGGTGAATTCTAGAACACCATGAAACATGTGTTCAATTAAATACTTTTAAGAGTCTGAATTTCAAATTTTATAAAAATTGGTGCCGATTTAAAAAAAAATCTATACAAACTTTCAACCCCTTATTTGCACTCTTAGGGGGAGAATTCTAGAAAACGATGAAACACGTGTTCAATTAAATACTTTTAAAAATCTAAATTTAACATTTTATAAAAATCGGTGCCGATTTAATTTTTTTTCCATACAAACTTTGAACCCCTATTTTACCCCTTTAGGGTAAAAATTTTTCAAAATCCCTTCTTAGTGGATGTCCAGATTACGAAAGTAAACATCTGTACAAATTTCACGTTTCTACCATCAGCGGTTACGGCTGTGCGTGCGTCTTACCTCAGTCAGTGAGGACAAGTCCTTTTATATATATAGATAACGAGCAAAAGTGCTACGTTGAGTTACGTCCCAAAACCCGTATTGCCTGGAAATTCGGCGGAAAGTGGATAACGGAGTGTTTTAACACTAGGGATCCTATCCTCCTAAAAAAAACGTTAATAGATTTCAATGATGTGAGGCATTGAGGGATTCAAATATTTCAATCCTTGTTAATTGTAAATAATACGACTCGCCAACCGTACCGAACTCTCCTTTTTTTATTCTTTTTTTCTGAAAAATTAAATTTACCGCTTTAACGCTTTAAAAAAATTACGATTTAACGCTCTTATAAAATTGATTTTTTCCTATTTTTTTGTTTGGGAGTGTATCTAAAATAACTTTATTGGATATTTAGATTAGTTAGATTTAGATATTATGTAATTCCAGAATTCAGGGGAAATTTGGCAACGGAAGTAGCTTAATGGGATTGGAATGTCTTAGCGCAAGGTTTCCAGATTTCCAGTTGTTCAAGTTTCCTTTGCCTGCCCTGCTATGAGGAATACAGCGGGAAGTAAAAAGATAAAGGAAAAGGTAAAAGATTTTTCAGCTTTGTATTTATTTGTATTCCAAAACTAAAGCTTTGCGTCCACCTAAATTATATTTGGTATGACTTTGATGTGGTTACTCGTGTATTTCAAGATTTTCTTATTGAAGTTATTCTTGTATAACTTTTTCTCATTACATTTCCATATTGGTTCTTGAGCTATGTTTTCCTTTTTAACCGACATTCAAAAAAAAGAGTTCTCAATTCGTCGGAATCTTTTTTTTATGTATGTTCACTGATTATTCTATCTATTGTAAAATTATTATAAAATTTCGATTTAATTATTTTTCTTTTAACAAGGTACTTTTTGCTTTATGTTAAGTAAATTTAATTTATTGATAATTAACTTTTTAATAATTTAATACTAGTTTTCTGTTTTTTTTAGTTTAATGTATCATAGGGTAGGTAAATAAGGGGAATCTAGTGTTAAGACTTTTTCTCCACGTTACACTCTACGAATATTTTTGACACATTGCATGTGTGTGGCAAAACCCAACGCCGCAATATGTCTTGTTACCAGAACAGGGAAATGAAAATAATTCATTTTCCCGATTAGGAATCGAATCTACAATAATAAAAATAATAAAATTTCGATCCCTTTTCATTAGTATCCACTAGATTTAAATTTTCAATAAGAATAATACTCGAGTATAAATATTTATGGACAAATAAACGTAAAGGTTGATTATAGTATTTGAATTTACAATGCCTTTTATGGGTGATGTATTAATTTAAATTAATTGAGATGGCTGTTTTACGATTGCAGTATTGGCTTGTACTTTGACGATCGGCATTTGTTTGTCTCTTTTCCTATATAAGAGGTTTCGTTTAAGCTAGATACCTATTGCGTATTAATGTAGAGATAAACCTGATTAAACACGCCAGTTAAGGGTTCCATTCCCACTTCGCTATTGCACCAAGGCAAAAGCCCGGCGTTGAGTTCCGCCACTCAACACGCAATGCTTTGACAAATTCAGCGGAAAATGGGAAGCGGAGAGTCGCATCTTTGTGCCCTAGCGCCACGACGCGACGGTCGCAAATCATTAAATTAATAAACTTTTACTGACAACTTTTCACTGACTTTTAGTATATACTAATTACTATTCCATATTTTACAAGTTTTTTTTAAAATAAGATAATACTTTATGAGCGTATAGACAGATTGTTAGATATTGAAAATTTAATTCAACAGTCTAGACTAGACATTACAAACACGAAAATGAAAGAAAATTGAAACGACAAAAAAATATAACACACTTGTTTGAAATCAAAGGCAAAGGCAATCCAGCTTTTGTTTTTTCAGACGCGATATAGTGGCTTTGGATTATTTTCAATTTGACAATATTATTTATAGCTCTAAGATTTTTACTCTTAATTTTACACATAAAAATTGTGTTTTTTTTATTGGCAATATTATTTATAGCTCTAAGATTTTTACTCTTAATTTTACACATAAAAATTGTGTTTTTTTTATTTTACGCTGTATCCTGCACATACCAGCGTAGGTAGAGGGAACCTAGAAATCTGTTTTCATTAATTTCGTTCCCCATTTTCAGCCGTATTTTAGAGGAATTGCATGATGAATGGCATACATTACATTACATTACATTCGCTACATTTGGCCTCTTTACCAGAAGGAGAATGAAAGCATTGAATATTTTATTTCCTTACGTGGAAATCAAACCCACAACCACTGCATTCGTCGCACTCTTACGCCACTACGCCACGATGTTCTTAATCGCATTAAATAATTCAAAAAAAATAGAATTCCGTCATTCGTTATGTAATATTTCAAAAATGGGTGAAAAGTGAGGAACAGTGTCGTAACACTAGATTTAGAAAAAGTATAAAATCTTTTATTATCAATTGTAATTAGCAGTTCGCAGGGATTGAACCTAGTACCGTTATGAGAAGTAAAAGATGTTACGATCCAGTTTACGTCTATTCGGATTTGAGATCTATGAATTATTCTAGTCGGTATTACCTACGTGAATATTTTTATGATATTCTAGACTTTGCAGAGAGCTATCCTAGGTTTTATGTTAATACCCTAAGGACTGTATGGAGTATGATAGAAACAAAGAGATCTGTTGTTTTATATTTACACTAATATTACAAAAAACTTTTTATTTTACTTTTAGCTGTCATATATGGAGGACAAGAAAAAATGTGCAAGTTTATTATTATATTATTAACTAGTGGACCCGGACGCGGCTACGCCTGCTTGAACTATAAGAATATTTTCGCGTCGGTCATACTCATACTATGCCGCCCGTAGGCTAGGTCATTTCGAATCAGTGACATCTCCTTAATTATTTATTAGTATGTTATACAGTAAACTATAATTTCAATCTAGATAAAATACTAAAAGTGACTATTATATTTATTTTCATAAGGATGAATATCAAAATATCGCGGTAACGGTTGCGTAGCGACGCGACGGTTGTTATTAACATGGCAGAATAAATTGCATGTCAAATTAGAAAGTATTTTAAAATATATTACTTCATATGTGTAATGTAATGTTATATAGCCTATAGCACTTCTGAAGAATGCAGCTTTCATACAAATCAAAAACAATGTAAATCGGACCAGTAGATCCAGAGATCTTAGCGTTCAAACAAACAAACAAACAAACTCTTCCGCTTTATTATATTAGTATAGATAATTGAAACCAGAAAAATAAAATCTATAATTTTTTTTAGAAAAACATTGTATCATAGAAGCATTTAGCGGCTTTCCCTTAAATATAGGATTTCCATTTGTTTCGACTTTGAAGATAAATATATCTCGAACAAGACCTAAGTCACGAGCAAACGAAATAAAGAAAAATATAGCGGCAATATTAAAGTCATCAATTGTAAGAAGTGACAACGGTCTCGTATAACTCTTCTTTTACTCCAACTTATTTAGACAAAATATATTGTTTATTGCCAAATAATGACATTATAAGGCCGTCAGGGCGCAGTTGTGCTTCTCGGTTAATCCCGCACAGGACAGTGAAAGCAGAGGGTCTAGTCTAGTGTTAAGATATTCCTTTCCCCACTTTCCGTCGCATTCTGGAGGTACTGCGTGGGTAATGGCGGAACTCAACGCCGCGCTTTTCCTCGACATTAGAGCGAAGAAATAAAAATATAAATTTAAATAAATATTTTATTTCCTCGAGTGCAAGCAACATTCCAGCAATCCGCATCCTCTTCTCATTTTCAACGTCTAAAAGCATTATTTATTTTACAATGTTTATTTAGTGTTTCCAATGATTGATACAGTTTCCATCTGTCTACAATATTTAGATATCGCGGAGTCAGTAAACACGTGCCTTTCAATCTTACGTCTAAATATATCGTCGATTATAGTTGTATAACATATTTCTTCAGTACATTTTTAAATAAATCGTTTTGAAATAATATATTTTGCATGTAGTCAATTGCTTCTAAAATGTGTAGTGTGTACACTAAGACACTTCATTTCTTACTCTCCGTAACTCAACACCGCGCATTGTGATGTTACCAGCGCAAGAAAATTAAAATAATTCATTTCTTCGAGTAGGAATTGAATCCATACTAGATGTATTAACAACGAAATGACGTACCGCTCCACCACTTCGGTTTCTGCTTTTGTGTGGCGATCGTTCTCCACACGCTTTATTTATTTATTTTTAATAAT
>JAEBDU010008568.1:0-12503 GCA_016802625.1 Heliconius numata | reverse complement strand
TCGTTCCGCGCCATTAGTACTTACGTATTTCCTATACATTCCTCATTTGAAAAACTTAAAATTTTACAAAGAGAGAGAGAGAGAGATATTAGAGATTTTATATAAAATATAGTTTTTAAAATGGCTTCTCTGTAAAATTTTTCAAATGTTAAAAACAGTTCCAAGTTATCGATGATATTTGTTACCGCAAAAACTCTACAGTTCTCAATAATATTTTTTATTCCATTTAATACGTTAAAAACATCTTCACAAATATTTTCCAAATGCAAGAAAACATTGAACAACAGAGACTTTTCTTATTGGAATTTTAAGTGAAGTTAGTTGTGATCTCTAGATCTCTCTAGTGGATCACTAAACATTTTCTAAAGATTAAAGTATATCATTTTAGTTTTTTTTATTTCAAGAGTAAGGACAGAGTAAAATGCGACGTGCTCCTTAAAGAAATATAACATCGATAAAAATGGAACCTATTTTATAAGATTAACAAAGACCGTCGTGGCAAAGCAACTGTAAACACGATGGTTGAGGATTCGATTCTCTTTGGTAAAAAGATTTAAAAAAAAATACCTTTAAACAATAAATGTGTAAAATGATTCGACGTATGACTCAAGTGTCACTCAATTACTTATAGATTGGAGAGTGCTGAGTGCGAGTGTTTGAGCAGCGATAAATGCTAAAGGTGAAGCATTTGCGATTTAAGTTTGAAGCTCTCGTGGGGGCAGAGTTGTAGGTTCGATTCTCACTCTCAATTTTTTTTTAAATGAAGTGTCTCTGTTTACCCTGATATGTGCTGGATATAACGTGAACAAATATTCAGTTCCACTGCTTCATAATGAAGATACTTAGGATATACTAAAATAATAGATATAGTAAAATAATACTCTGAATTTATTTTCTTTTAAGCTTTCCATCAACACGTTGGTAATGTCTGGATTATTGCAAAACTCTTCAGCTGCCGTCTGGAAGTTAGTTTAAGCTGATTAATATTCGATTGAAAGAATCGACAGAATCGGAAATTAATGTTATAAAGTAGGAACTAAGCGGCGCGTCGCTGGCAACTTGGCAACGTTCTATTTTAATAATATTTACATAATTGTTTCAAATAAATTAACTTGTCAGTTGAATTATTTGAATAAATTTTTGCTAATAGAAAATATATTGAATGAATAAAGCTCGAATATGATGAATATATTGAAGTCAGTCGTGGAGCAGGGGCACAAGTATGTCCCTGTAAACGAGACTGGTTGTGGGTTCGATTCCCGCTCTAGCAATTGAAATATCTATTTAAACTCATATTTTCATTTTTTCGCTCTGATGTTGAGACAAAACGCGGCGTTGTGTTCTGCCACTCAACACGCATCCACAACCTTCTTTGATTGTTACTATATAAGTATCTTTATGTAATTATTATATTTTTCTTTTAGTGGCTAATTACATAATTACTTCACTATCCATAATATTTATTTTCTGTCAGTTGTTCTATAAATTGTTGCTTGTATTTTTATTTCGTGATGATGTTAACAATGCCTTTGATCGTGAAGAGCAGTATTGAGTTACATCACTCATCTATAAAAATGGAGAAGAAGCAGATATTTTTAGGTCAAACCCTATGGATATTAGAATAGATTTCTTTTTTCAGCTTCACGCATATAGCAAAGTAGGCAGAGGGAACCCAGTGTTAGGACACTCTGTTCCCCACTTTCCGAATTTTTGAGGCATGTTTAGCGGATCTCAACGCCACGCTTTGCTTTGTTACCAGAGAGAAGATATGAAAATATTAATAAATAATAACTCATTCTCCTGAATGGGAATCGAACCCACAACTGTCGCATTACAGTCACACCATTTTACCACTGTGCCACGACGGCCTCACGAAGGGCTATTACTCCTAAAATAGACCAAATGTCCTCTCATTCAACATCTACATTATAGTTTGTTTGACAACACTACAAGCGTATTAACGAGGTAGTGTTTATCGACAATTTTATTCGCGCAGTGATAAAAGTCTGCGCTTATCGAGATGTTTGTTCCGACGTGGCCATCTGTTCTGGATGGTTTTAGATTATACTGCTTATGTAATCTCTTTGAGTTGTTTAGTTTGGAAGATTTTTATAATTAACATAAAGTACTGCGGTGTTTAGTTCCGCCGGAGAACACGCAATGTCTGGAAAGATGGACCGAGCGTTGGAAACAGTGTCTTAACACGATGTTCTATTTACTTACCGTATATTATACGGGAAATATAAATATTTTTTAAAAATTCAGCCCTTTCAATTGATACCCGTATCTATATACCCGGTGGTATTAAGGTAGGTTATGCAAAAAATTACAATCTCCCATTTTATTTAGGCGGCTATTTTGGATTAACAGCAAAATTGGTTATATATGATTTCATTGTTATCAGAACTGAAGTCAGAATCCAAATCGGAACCTAGGAATTGGTTGACATTAAGTTTACAAACTTTCACATACACCTATATACAAACTAACAGTAAGAAATCAAAAGATTTAAAAAAATATATAAGCCATCTGTTTACTGGCATCTAATAAATAACAACTGCTTTGCACAAAACACTCGGGGTCGTACCACGCCTCCCTCAACCCTTAAATTATTTGAGTTATGAGCTTATCTTCGTTCAGTTTTCCGAAAAGGTTTTCTAACCCAAAGCAATTATTATGGGATAGAACAAATATTATGAATAACCGATTAGTTGAATTGTGTTTTTCGCAAATTTAGATGATATAGATCGAATATGTTTAGTTAGAGCAGGAATTAAAATCAAATTAAACGTAATAAAAAATAATATTTTTTGAGAATACCGCTCAGGTTAGTTTAAAACTAACACAATTACTCAAAACTCATATTTTTATATATAATTTTATACCACTTTACTGAATCTTTTATTAGTAAATAGATGAGAAATTAAGATGAATTAAAATAAAAAAATCTTATAAGAAAACAAACGACTATTACAGCCGACACACCTTTTACGAGATTACGCAAATAGAACTTAATATTCAAAGAGCTTAATTCAATATAAATCATACTGTAATCTTATAAGCATAAAATTCGGGTGTATTATGAAATTACTTCGTTTTTGCTATGGGTCTAAAAATTGATTTTTAAAAATATTATTTATTTCAGCTTTACACTGTATTCTGCACATAGCAAAGTAAGCAAAGGGAACCTGGGAACCTAGTGTTAGGTTTATTTTTTGGCTTTACACTTTTTCCGCATGAAATAGGGTAGGCAAAGGAAATCTTATTTTAAAACACTCAGTTTCAAATTGTCGACTCGAATTAGAGATATTTGGGGGGTAAAAACTACGCCGTCTTATTAGAGAGGAGATATAAAGATAATTATAATTATAGGCTCGAGTAGTGGAAGATCCACCTCGCATATACCAACGCCAAGATTCATCCTTTCATCTATCTCGACGTGAAATAATAATGCTTTTATTAGATCCTAGCTTCATCGTACTAATTAGGTCTTATTCTTGCGGTACGTCGTTAATGGCCTATTATTTTTCTCACAAATGAAGGAGATTACTGGCATGGCCACCAGCAGTGAGATACGGTTCAGTTTACTTTTTAATAAAACGACTTCATTTGAGACAGATATTAAATATAAGATTGTTTTTACCAAAGATAAGTACTAGAAATTGAATTGTATATATATTAAAATGACTTCGGCGAAGTGAGTTGTTCTTAACTCTAATGCTTGGCGTTTGCAACAAATGAAAGAACTATTTTATCTTTTTCTTACACATTTGACAGTTAATTTTTAGACGATGCTTTTTATTATTTCTTAACACTTTATACTGGCATAGACAGATGAAGAGACACTTTGTTTTTCTAGACTTAGTTTTTCTTGTTTTTCTTTTTATCATTCTAGAGCAGAGAAACGAAAATGATTTTTGGAGTCAGACTGTATTTTAGATAAAATTTACAAATATAAATTTATTGGGGAAGTCCCCAACGGGATTGGAACTCTTCCGAGTGGGAATTGAAACCACAACCATCACGCTTACAGTCAGACGCTGTGCCACTGCGCCACCATAGCCTAATCTTTATCATTTTATAAAAAAAATATATATTTTACTTTTTCAATACACATTTTTAACTATTATATTATTGCAAGAAAATTCTTAATTTCAAGATCTCCAAAAGTAACGCTGTGTAAGGCTTTATGAGTGATTAAGAGGAAGGATAAGAAGCTTAACTCGTCTCTCAGCATTCTTGGGTTACATCGGGTTATTGGAGAAGCCACAAGAATAAGATTTTAAATTATTATAATATTAAATATTAGGCATTTATGTATTATTATTGTCGTAGATAGAACTCATGCATGTTTTCTTATTAATTTTTTTTTGTATCATTAAGTAGATTTAATATCTTTAACACGGAAAGTGGACAATGAAGTCTAGTGACACTACATTCTCTCTCTCTTTTCTATACAAGGTATACAGCGTGAAGCTACGCTACACATATTAAAAAGATAAAGAATGATAAACCATTAAGCCCTTCTGGCGAAATAACATTGAACAGGAAATAAGATTGCGAAATATAAATCAATAATATAAATAATATTACAATCATCTTAGATAAATTGGAGCCATTCACGCTTTTGGGTGTTTTTCATCAGGAAAATATAAAATAAAGAAAATTGTGAAAATATATGACGATGAGTGAGGTACGGAGTGTCTTAATACTAGTTTCCCATTATCTAAACTGCTACATGCGGAATAAAAAGTATTCCTGATAAAAATATATAACATTAAAATTTAACGCTTCTCTATCATTATCTGAAATTAGAAGAAATCACTAGGTCTGATAAGACAGAGAAAATAAAAATGTTGTAGTATTTACCACAGTCATAGTATAGATTTAGTAAAAGATTTCTCTTGTTAAATCTGTCTGTGAAGTAAAAGAAGTTTTAGAAACAAGGGCCGGCGAGCCGTGTTGAAAGTTTCCAGGTTCAAGTGGGCAATAAAACTAAAAATCTTTTCACATTTCAGAAAAATGTACAGTAATGTTGCCATGTATTTTTGTGCTCGTATAATTTGTGTATAATATGCGTGAATACATGTATGTCATCTTTCATTGATGATAATTTTAAATAATAACCATATTCTTAAAAAATTATCAGTCAATAGCAAATATTATATTTCATGTCCAAGAGTGAGAATCGAATCCACAACCACCGTGTATACAAGGTGACATCAGCAGCCTTGTCCATCCAGGCGTTCAGATCTCCGCGTTTAGTCCGAATTCGATATGTTTCGTATTAAAAGACAGAGCACAACTCCGCGTTTTACTTTACCAGTATGGCGCATTGCCTCTGATTGAAATATAATCCTTAAGTGGGAATAAAACCCATGACCGTCGCGACTTTGGATTGCAAATGCTGTTTCACTGCTTTACTGTAGACACATGAGATTAAAGTAATAAATTATTCTTTTAGATTTTTTTCTTCAGTACTCAGATTAAAGTACTGGAAAATAGCAATTGTGGAAGTTACATAAATTTATGCTGCACTTTAATTAGTTTCTAGTTGGTTGTGGTTTTACTGGAGTAGCGAATGTCAGTTAAGTTAAAGCTTAAGTTAAATACTTAATTTCTCTAAGATCAGTCTTAGAGTCTAAAATAAAGTTTTCCGACCATTTCGTTCCATTAAATATATAAAAAATTAATTGTAGGAATAGTTATCCCTTTTCTTTCTTTCTTTACTTTCACGCTGTATCTCGCACATATATATCTTTTTCAGCTGTGCTTTTCTTAAGTAAAGTTAATGAAACTGCTTCGTAAAACATCAAAACTTGATTTAAATTCGAGACGTTCTGTATTTTTTTTAACATTAGTTGAAATGAGTAGTAGAACTTAACGCCGCCATACGACTTGCCCTAGGGAATTGAAACACATTTCCCCAAGTTAGGACTGAACGTAGAACTCTCCTATTTACAATCAGATGCTTTACCACACAATAAATAGAGAAAGGAACTAAAACAACACCAACCGCTAAAACAAAAGTATAAAATCTACTTTCATTATTTCTCCATGAATTTTCAATTTTAAGCATTTATTATGGAAACGAAATATAATTTACCTGTTCGTATCGGTAAAATCTATCTGAACCAATAGCTTAATGGCGACCTGACGTGACTGACATTTTGAAAATACATTAATTATGTTAAAAAGCTTTTTTAAAAGAGAACGACATATTTATAGTGAATACAACTTTAGAGAATTAAAAAAAAATAAAAGCTAATTATTATTTGTATTTATTTTAATTCATTACCCCAATATGGCTGAAAAAGATCGCTTTTTTACGATAAGGCCATCTAATGTATTGTTTTTACTATTAAAAAAATAAAGTATATGAGCTTTACGCTGTATCTACGCATATAATAGAGTAGGCAGAGGGAACCTTGCGAAGCATTACATGTTGAGTGGCGGAACTCAACGCCGTATGAGTTATGCCTTACGCCTTATGCCTTACTCTAAATTAAACTTTTGACTAGCTTTTATGCCGCATTTTCACTTCCGTGGTCAAATAGAAATTACTCAGAATTTTGCATGACTCATGACACATTCGAGCCAACAACTTCTGGCTCACTTTCAAATATTTTTTATATTTGAGCCAGAAGTCCTTTGAGAAGAGTCTGAGTAATCTCAGCGTGTTTAAGCAAACACTTTTTTCAAAAAGTGTAAGTAGATATAGTAAAATTACTTGTTTAATTGAATATAAAACAATAAGGAAAGAGAAAGGTTTTCCCATATAACAAGTAACATGGACCAAAGGCAATATATCAGCTGACCGCGCTTGACAATATGATGGCAAGCGACGATCCATCAATTGATTTACACCCGCCATGGCTGACGTTAAATACCGATATATCTCTAATTAATTTGGTTGTCTAATGTTTGTTTATATCGATATATATTAAATATAATATGAATAATTGTTTATGTTTAGTAGTTATTTTCTTAGTTTAGTTTTAAAATTTCATAATTTTTGCTGTATTCCGCATGGAACAGAGTAGGTAGAGGAAACCTAGTGTTAAGGCACTCTGTCCCCCATTATTCGCCAAAGTCTAGAAGTATTGCGTAGCGGTACTCACAGCCATGCTTTGCCTCTACATCAGAGCGAAGAAATGAAGTCGAACAAATTGAATGGGAATCGAACCCACAACCTGTACGTTATTATTCTTAAAATAATATCATTTTATAACCGAGCGAAGTGAATAATACATTTTAATTGAATAATTTATATACATTTCCATACTCTTAACTGGGTCAATAATAACAAAATTAAACCCGTCGCTACGAATGTAAATTGCATAATAAAAACATGACATCTTCATTGCAAATTCGGGAGCTTATTAAATCAAACAATTTGAATTTAAGATAAGCTCGTAGTCACAGTCTGCTTTGAAACTTTTATATGTCAAATGATAACATACATATTTTGTTTAGCTTCACTCTGGATTTAGCACATAGCAGGGTAAGCAGAGGGAACCTAGTGCTAAAACACTCCGTTCCTCTCTTTCTGTCTAATATGGCACTTGACTCTGAGCTTCTTCCTTGGTACCAGAGAGAAGAAGATAAAAATGTTAAAAAATAATAATCCGGCCCCATGAGTGGGAATCGAACCCAGAAACGTCTGGTACACGTGTGCTTCTGCGCCAAGGCGGCCACAACCACTCTCAGTGTAAAACACTGAAATTTGACACAAAGCTTCGTTAGTAAGTGTAGAGGAAAACTAAGAAAGAATTTCCCGAAGCTTATATATCCCCACTCCCAAATGGGGATTATGAAGGAACCAAATGGCTTGGCTTGGTTTAAATTTAAGGGAAACTTTCATATACCACTCCTTGAGTTAAGTTACAAAATAATCGAAGTGTTGGAACATATCTAAAAATTATAAAATCGTCATGAATACGTGTATGCTTATAACAAAAAAAATAATATAATTTATAGCCACTTTCAAAATGTCATATATAATAGATATCTGTAATGGATACCGAGAACATAAACTTTAACGTTAAGGTTAATTATCACCTTCACTCCCTTACTGTAAAGGTTAGAGATAAAAAAAATTATGAGTCGCTGTTTCAGACAAAGCTTATCCGGCTAGACTTATTCAGTTATTAATAACATAATGATTTAAGGCATTTATAATTTTGTAAAGATTTTACCAGAGTAGTTTTATTAAGTTGCCTTTCTAAATTTTTCAAATATCTTCTTCTTCTTCTCATCTAGAATATCTTCAACCAGAATACCATACAAATTTTAATAACAATGATACAATTAAATTAACATTTAACAAATTTTAGCTTTACACTCTATCACATTATATAGCAGGGTAGAGAGGTTCTGACTGGTAGCTATCATCACTCAAAAACCACTCATTTGGCGACAGGGGGGAATGGAATTGTCATAATGGGAACGGAGTGTCTTATCACTAGATTAAGTCTTTTTTACAGACGTTTTTATATAATAAGCATACAATTTCGAAATTTTTGTGTGCCCTTATCGCTTCATAAGTGCTGTATTTTTGAATTAAATGGAGCAGTCTTTATCGATTTGATTTACGAGTCGCGTTCAGCCTTAAGTGGACACTTAACGTTCATATCTACTCTTTGTGTATCATTTACTTTAGTTATAATAATTTAATTCATTTAAACGTTTTATTTACTGTTTATTTAGACCGTTGTGGCGCAGCGGCACTAGTGTGTGACTTCTGATTGATTGTCGCTTCGATCCCCACTCAATGAAATAAGTATTTAATTAAATTGTACTTTAATTTCTTCCCTCTGTTGTCGAGGAAATTTGGAAAGAATTCGCGGAAAATGGAGAATAGAGTGTCTTCTCTGTCTACCCTGATGTGTGATTATATTAAATTTTATAGACGTATCTCAATATTGTCTTGTAAAGATGTATTTATAACCAACAGTCCAATTTTTCTATATATCTTATATTTAAATTGTTACATAATTACAGAATATACAATAAAAAAATACACATTCGTCATCATTGTACAAGGAACAATGTCCACTCGTCAGTTTCGTCAGTTAATAAACTAAAAGTGAGCGTCGCTAGTTTACAAAAGGCGAACACCAATTAACCGTTCAGACTTCATCCCATTGCCGAAGTGGAGAAGCGGGTGGAGGGCGGAGAGCTTTTATATTGGAAACCGTGTCGAGTGCTTTGGTGAACTGTGTTACATATACGTATGTAGAGATTTTTACTTTTAAAACTTTTATACTTGTTATGGATAATAGAATTTAAATTAATTTCTAGTATTCATCGTCTTGGAAAGTTGCCAAGTATGGTGTGGTCTCAAATCCCTCTACGTTCAATTTTTTATACATTTTAGAGTTTCGTACCTAAAAACCGGAACTCTTATACAATCATTTTCTTTGTCAATACCATTTTTCTAGACTCGCAATTGATCAGATTTAATTTTTAGGATTTTTATCATAATTATAAAAAACACTAACTCGAGTAGGAAATGAATCTACAATCGTTGTGTTTACAGTCACGCGCTTGTGTTCCTGCGTAAATATATAGTCTACGCTATATTTTTTAACTGATAATAATTATCAACTCAATAATAAAAAAAATACAGCATTAATATTAAAATTTATGAGTTTTATAAAAAATTTAACACAACTTTTAACAATATTTTAAATTTTCTTAAGATGTGGTATTACAACTTCAATGCCCTCTGTCCTTCACAGGCTAATTAAGCCTAGTGAATCCCTGTAACTGACGGACGGTCTTTGTATTTTATTTAAATTTCCCGAAACGTTTTTTTCTTTAGAATGGGAAAGAATACTAGTTTCTTTTTGTTATGATTTCCACGTATCTTATTTTATTTTTATATTTTTGACTATTTTCAAAGAAAATTAGCCAAAAAAATAATTTCTATCGTAAGATAATACCTAAATATATAAAAAAATATAACTACTTGGTTATAAATATAACTACTTGATTGTTTGATGATTCGCCACTCAACACGAATATCTGAAGCTGGGAAGCAAATCGGAGAAGGAAGTGTCGTAACACTTTGCTTCTTCTACCTGCCTTGTACGTGCGGGAACGTAAAGCTAAAAATCATACGACTATATATCCATTTAATATATTAAAAAAAAACATAAAAATTACAAAATATTTATATCCCAGCAGTTTAGAAGCAATTTCTAGCTTCGACACGTGTTTCAAAACATTCATTTCTCCATCTTGTGCTCGCTAAGAGATTTATAGTTGTGATGTATTAAAAATGTGATAATCTTTGTATTTCCATTCTAGTCAATTTTCTTTTATGTTATCTCAGTTTTCGCATTCATCATTTGTCAATAGATATAAATAAAATAAATAAAAATAAAAATCTTTTATTTTGAAGCAACATAGGCTCATAGTTAGTACAATGGAATTACTTAAGAACTATGTAAGTAAAATAATATACAAAAAGATAACATATAACAATGATCAAAGAAGCGTATTTTTTTATTTACCTTTTGTTATTGAGTCGCTACGAATATATATAAAAGTCTTTTGTTCATATTTTTTTGTTTCCCACTCCATTAGTTCCCGCACATAGCAGGGTAGGCAAAGGTAACGTGGGAACCTAGTTCCGTTTCCATTTCTCAATTTCCGCTGTATTTTCAGAACATGTTGTGTGTTGAGTGAAGGAACTCAACGCCGCGCTTTGCCTCGTTACCCAAACCGATAAAACAGAAATACATATATTCAAATTAGAAACTTTAATAAAAACCACAACCAATAAAATAACTTCACATTTAAAGGGTACTACGGATTAATGAACAACAGGCTTTTACGATCGTGGAAATTGAATTTTAGTTTACAATATAAACTTTGTGGTCAGTGGCCGTAAAAAGGTTTTTATATAAAGCTGGCTTACACTATGTGGGATAAGCTTTACCGTTAAAAGTATTGATATATACTATTTTTTATTAACACAGACACAAAATATTTATTATGTTTGCGGGAAACTTTTGAATATTACCTAAGGTAGTTTTTAAGCTAAGGGTAGGTAGAGACATTCCTATAAAACTCTTCTGTTCTCCTATTTCCCCATATGCATATTAATTTCATTATTATTTAGGGAATCCACCAATCGTGGTAGACATAACCATGCCACTGTATGCGCGATGAATGTGTGGTGTTTGGGTTCGATTTTCACTTAAGGAAACGGAATATTTAAAATTATCATTTCTTTGCTCTGGTTGCGAGCAAAGCGCGGCTTTAAGTTTCGGCCTAATGGGAACAGAGTACAACGCTACGTTCCAAGCCTGAAGCTAAAAAGTTATAGATATGCATGAAGAAGTTGTTTCCTTTCTCGATGAATGGACTATCAAACACAAAAATTATAATAATTCGAACCTTTAGTTCCTGAGATAAGCGCGGTCAATCAAATATTAGTTATCTATTTAAAAAAAACAGATCAAAAATATACGACAGTAAATATTGTTGTTTAATTTTTTGTTGTTTTTGTTGTCAAAGAGACGTAAACGATAATCTCGTGAATGTCAACGGCAATAATTTGTTATCAACTTGTATATTGTTAAGGCGGATTATAATATATATTGGCTTTTGTTATTCATACATCAAAATTGATGTTACGATTATAATTTCAAACAAATTTCACCTTTTGTTTCAAATGAAAATTGTCTCTAATCCCTTTATAAATATAATAAGAATAACATTGAAATATTATATCGTTAAATTTATAAAACAGTGTTTTTATATATAAAAAATAGACTAAATAGATTTCTATCTATTTAGAATTCAGAAATTAACGATTATGATATAAATTGTAATAAAAAGCGTGTTACGTGAAGCGTGATTGAGATATATTTTTTGACCCCGTATAACACCAGAGGAACAAGTGGGTTGCCTTTAAGGTGCCCACAATAATGATGCCACTTATCCCGGTAGTGAGGATTATTTTTAAGTTTTAGACGTTCTGTGTGGTTCAAAAATTCGGCGGCAGGTTTAAACCTTCTCATAATAAATGCGATGCCAGCTAACATGGCAAGCTATTCATTTCATACATTACCCCAAATGAGAATCGAACCTAAAACCACTGCAATATGTTACACACTCGCCAACTTAACTACAACGACTTTTACCAATATTTGTTCAACAAATAAAAACGTTCGAAACGTATAAAAAGCTATAAAAGCAACATGATAATTTGGCACAAGTTTTGTATAAACGTATCGAAACGTCCATTCGAGTAAGAGAAGAAGATTGCTCATAAAGCGATACTTTACGCGTTTATATGAGTACGTGTAATGATTTTATATAAATAGTTTTTATATTCACGATAATTTGTTATAGAAAAATGTAAATCAACCTCTTTGTTTAATAAAAAGATATATTTGAAAATTTATACATAGAACTAGCGCGAGTTGACAATTTAAAAAAGACGCTTGATGTGATGAAAATTCTGATGCGCATTATTAGATTTGGAG
>JAEBDU010008566.1:2371-15377 GCA_016802625.1 Heliconius numata | reverse complement strand
AGTAAATTGTTTTAAGAAAATGAATATTAAATACTTAACTAAATAATTAATAAGTAGTCTAGACAAATTTAATCATTAAGTGCCTAGAAAAATATATTTGAACAAAAAAAAACAAAAAAATGTAATATTTTACTTGTTGTTTAAAGACGCATTTTCTGGTTAAAAATAAGATTTTGAGGAGAACTGCCTTTTACATTTATTATTTATAATTAAAAACTGTTAAATTTAATTTATTTGTTAAATTCAGGAAGAATTACTGTCGCACTTCAGAGGACTTCATCAAGAAAATGGAGGAATGGTCAAGAGAACATAATTCAGACGATGAAGAAGTAAGATAATCTTGTTAACAACACACCATACTTTGAGGCTTTTCGTGTTGAGTAGCGGAACTCAACGCAGCTAACAACTGTGCCATACATCCAGTTAAATAATTTATTACCCCGACTGAGAATCCACTCACAACCATTGCGTTTGTAGTCACACGCTGCCTTGCCTTGGATTATATCCAGTTTATTTTTTTTATCTATTTTTATTATTTTAGGTATCAAAAATGTGGTATCGAAGTTCTCCGGCAGAGTTGTATTACACTCAAGGAGATGATGAGGAAGGCGTTGAACAGACAAAAAAGCTAGAGAAAATATGTGAAAAATTCTTTAAAAACCTCATAGAAAAGGGTAGAAAAGCGAGACCGACTGATGACGAATTGCCACCATTAAAACCCCAGAGAGCCAAAATTTGTAGCCACAAAGGTAAATATAAAATAAGAAAAAATATGAATATCTGATGAATGCCGCGATATTGTAACCTTATTGAGTATAAATTCATATTATGAATGGAAATGTAACACACAACCATCGCTATACAGACATTGTCCCATGGTAGGTATGGTACCTTTAGTTTTGGCCTCTCTTGTCAAAGTAATTATGGTATTTCTTTATTAATTATTATTTTATTCTACTTAGGAAAAGATAACTATCTTTTAACAGTATGATTTATCACTAATGTTTTTAGGAACCTTGACCACTAAAAAAACCCCATACCCCATCCCCTTGCTTACCAAAAAGTAACTCGTGAGCTTGCGTGAGTAACTTTTTATATGTATAAGAAAAGTTTAATAACTTAAATACACAGTTTTAATTATAATATTTGAAATATATTATACAATTAAATTCAACTATAATAGGAGAAGAGAAGAGTTCATCATCTTCAGAAAGTGATGAAAGTCTAGACGAGGAAGGTTTGCAAGGATATACTGATCGAATCATGTTGGAGCTGCAGAGGAAACAGAGCCACCCGAGGCGGCTCCATCCAGAATTATGGTAAGTTAAGACACGAAATTCGTGCATGTACATTTGTGTGCACAATATAATTTGATGTACGGAGTTTGGCGTTACTTTGTGTCATATATTAGCGAATTTTATAAATATAAAATTATTATATATAATTACTTTTAATAAAAAATAGCTTTATTCATATTAATTTTTACTTGAGTTGAGTCATTGAGACTTTCCAGTAAGTAGTCGAAAATACTTATGTTGAGTACCGCCACCCAACACACCATGCCTCCGGGATTAGGTAGAAAGTGGGGAACAGAGTGTCTTAACACTAGGTTCTATTGCTTACCCTGCTAAGTGCGGTACTGATAATTTCATTTTTATTAAATCTTCATTAAAAATTAAAATATTGGTGAGTTTTTAACTGTAACTATTACCAGTAAACGCGAAGGTCGTGGATTATGTTCCCATTAGGTCGAATAAATTGTGATTTGCTCGCTTTGGGTAATAACACAAAGCGCGGCGTTGAGTTCCGTCACTCAATACGGATAAATATACATATACTAAAAATTTACCTTAATTTATATACGATTTGTGAATCAAAAATCAAAACTATAATTCTCGTCCCCAGGTTCAATAACAGCGGTGAAATGAACGGCGGCCCTCTGTGCAGGTGCAGCGCGCGCGCGCGTCGCCACGGCATACACCACGGCGTGTACGCGGGCGAGCAGACCTTCCCAAAGTGTGTGCCCACTAAGAGTAATATTGGGAAGTTGTATCATTATTGGTGAGCTTTTTTTTATGTTGTTTGTAGATTGTATAGATATACTATTAAAAATACTTTTTTTTATAGTATAGTTATAGTATTGTATGCTATCTTTGCTCAGTGGGCCAGCGTTTGACTATAAACGCAAAGGAAAAGCATTGATTCTCGCTTGACGTCGTGTTGTGGAGTGTCTTAACACTAGATTCCCTATGCTTATTCTGTTGTATGCGAGATTCAGTGGTTTTAATTTGATTTGATTTAAATTATATAGATTTTTATTAGTTATTTTCCTTATAGTATCTTTTTCCCTTTTGCCTCATTTGTAATTTCAAATCTAACTACGATTATTTTAAAAGTACGATATTATTCATGTGGCTATATTTTTTTCTTGTAATTTATTGGTTTAGAATCGGCAGAGTAATAGATTAATATTAATATTTTATATTATTTTGGCATATTTATTTCAATATAGGACTCTTTTATGGTTTTATAATAAATTGTTATTATTATTTTCAGTATAACAGTATCACCACCTACTAATTTCCTGATCAAAGCTCCAACCATTATAGCACACGATGAGCACGAGTTCCTTTTTTCTGGATTTTCAATGTTTTCCCACTATAAGTTGAAGAAGCTGCCCAAATGCAAAGTTATAAGGTTCAATATTGAATACACGATATTCTACGTAGAAGAACCACCACCGCAGAACTTTACTATACAAGAACTGGATGTATTTGGTAAATATCTTTTTGATATGGGATATAAAATTATTTTTATGGCCTATTAATATATAAAAAAAATTATATAAAAAATATTATTATAAAAAATATTACTATAAAAAAAACAAATTTACGGAAAAATATTCTTAATAATATTGAGCATATTAAATAACCTACAAGCTGCAATTTCAGTCACATTAAAAAGCTTTTTATATTTACTCATTTAATACAACATTTGTATTGCAGAGGATTATCTTTTCAAAGAATTGATGGAATTAGTAGACCTGGATCTGGGCAAAGGGTCAGAGGATTCGTGTTCACAGTTTCACTTCATGCCGCGTTTCATACGATATTTACCTGAAGGAGGATGTGAGGTATTCTTTGATTTTCAACATTTTTAAAATCAACGAAGTTTACACTTTGATTGGTATATCGTCAGGTCCCAGCGCTTTCTCTTGTTCGAAGGTATTTAGGAGTTTCTTTAAGGGTTATTGGGAAAATATGTCGGAGCAGCAGCACTTTCATTCTATTTCTCCAGATATACTTTTTAATTTTATTGAATGTTCAACTCGACTTTGTAGTATCAGAAATAGTAAAATTTATTACAAGATTGTAAGTTATAATCCACTTTAGACTTGGCCGGTTCTTAAAAGACGCGGATTCTAGTCCCGCTACGTTTAAAATTTTATACATGGTTTAGAATATGTTTATATATATATTTATTTCACAGGTACTATCAATGTGTGAAGTTTTGAAATATTTGATAAATGAAAGTGACTACCTCATACCTCCGGAGCGCCTTGAGGAGTTCCACGACATGGATCATTACAGTTGGCAGAAATTTGTTGACAGGATTAAAGGTGCTTTATATAATATATTTTTTTTTATTTTTCCATTTATCATCATATTTGTACCTGCGACATCGTTCGCGTGGTCAAATGGATATAACAAAGAATTGTGTATGTGGCAATGTCATACAATTTGAGTGTCTGGGATAAAATTATTAACATAATGTAATATAGTCCATTGATTTCTCGATAAATGGGCTGTTCTACCGTAAAAAAATGAATTCAAACACGTAATTCCTAGGATTTGTTATAGTTATAGATTTTAATTAAATTGAAATAAAAGAAAAATATTTTTTATTTCCATCTATATTTATAATAAATCATTTAAGAATATTTAATATAACTTTCACTATTTTTTCTTCCATTATTTCCACAAAACTCAGGCATGATAGTAACGTATCCTGGTAAAAAGCCATGTTCGGTCCGCGTGGACCAAATAGACCGCACTCCGCCCACTCCAGACTCGAAGGAAGCTAAGGATATCAAAACTTACTTTCCGGAAATTGTACACTTTGGTATAAGACCACCGCAGCTCAGTTATGCTGGCAACCCTGAGTGAGTTTCAACTTTTTTTTATTATGATATAAATTTTTCTGTCGTTAATTAATATTTTGTTTAGAAACATTAATAAAATAATATTTTAAATATATTACCTTTCTATACTAATTCACATGATATGTTCAATATTTTGTTTTATTCTTTATTCATTTTTTTTTGTACAAAATATTTAAAGTAATTGCATTATTCTATCTACACATTATTCCTTTTTTAATTATATAAATGAATATATTTAAATTATTTGCATTTGCCTACTCTGGTACACAAAGCGAATTGTTAAGTTGCGCTACTCAATACTCAATATCTCAAAAGTCTTAACACAAAAAAACCGGGTATATCTATTACACAAATATTAACACTTATTCCAGGTATCAAAAAGCCTGGCGCTACTACGTTAAATATCGCCATTTAATAGCCAATATGGCGAAGCCTTCATCAATGGAGAGACAAAAGCTTGCGGCCAAGGAAGCGCTTTTACAAGAAATGAGGACTCAAAGTAAAATGAAAAGAGATGTCACAGTTGCTATATCTTCTGAGGGATTTTATACTACGGGCCTCATGTGTGATGTTGTTCAGGTGCGATTTATTTATATATATAATGTTTTAGGTTCACGCTGTATAACACAAATTTCAAGGTAAGTAGAGGGAAGTAGTTTAAGATACTCCGTTCCCAATTTTCAGGCCTTGTTTTGATATATGTGTTGAGTGGTGCCTCAATGCCGCGCTTTGTCTTGGTTCCAGAGTGAAGACTTAAAATAATAAATTTTCCAGAGTGCAACGTGAACCTTCAATGGCACAATTTCCTTTTTTAGTTAATCGTTAGTTTTATTATTTTTTGTTATTGGATTATGCAAAGAGTATGAGTGCACTAGTAGTGGTGCGTGTTATTTAAGTTGAAGTCAAAAATCCTAATTAGCCGCAACAGTGACTTAATACATTAAACTGTATTGAGGAAAAATTACGAGCGCAGATTCAATAGTTCGAAAGTATTTTTTTATTTTTCTTGAAGAATCTGATTTAAAAAAAACATAAATTCCCAAATATCTGCTAAACCAATAAAAATCACTGAACATATTATATACATATATGGGGGCGAAAAGAATAGGTTCTGAGGTTCAAGCGTATCCATAAGCGTCTAGAATTTCCCTTGTTTAGTTAATATTGCTTTTTTATTCAAAAGTACTAATGAATGGTTTTGATTATTTACATTCACTTTTAGGTTTTAATGATATTAGTTACTATCATTTTGTATTAGCACTTATTGTTACATTATATTCCAGCACGCAATGTTAATACCAGTATTAGTGCGTCATCTACGCTTCCACAAATCCCTGGATAGTTTAGAAGAAAAAATCGGATATACATTCAAACAAAGGGCATTACTACAAACAGCACTTACACATCCGTCTTATAGGGAGAATTTTGGTACAAATCCGGATCACGCCCGCAATAGTTTGACTAATTGTGGCATAAGGCAGCCTAAATATGGGGATAGACGGATACATTATACTAGGAAGAAGGGTAAGTTTTATTTTCACTGAATAAAAACGATTTTTGTAAAGAAAAATAGACATAAAAAATAAAGCGGCAATGCCTGTCTGTACATTCGACGGTTGTGGGTTCCGTTCGAACCCGAATGTCTACTTTTCTTTACCAAAATCATACTAGGGATAATGAACTGTTTTCGTTCCTGGCTCTGGTAACAAGACAAAGCGTGGCGGCGCGTGGAGAACGAAATGTCTTAACAATAGGATTCCTCTACCTATCCTACTATGTACGGGGTAGCGTTAAGCTAAAAAATATATATATAAATAAAGCAACAGCAAAATTACATTTATAACAGTTATTGCTATTACTAAACTGCCTCAAAATAAAAAACACAATTTAATTCCACAGGCATAGTAACATTAATAAACATAATGTCCCGTTTCGGCAAAATAAGTGAAACAGAATCAGAAATAAAGCACAACGAGCGTCTCGAGTTCCTCGGCGACGCGGTAGTGGAGTTCATATCCAGTATACACCTGTTCCGTATGTTCCCCGGACTGTCTGAAGGTGGTTTAGCTACGTATAGGGCTTCGATTGTGCAAAATCAACATTTGGCGCAGTTGGCTAAGGTGAGTATTTCTTTTTTCTTTTGTAGTATTATTTGTGTTTATTTCCCTGCTCTGTGAAAAAACATAGTGTGGCGTTGAATTTCGTTACTCCAACATGAATTTGCTAAATTGAAAATTGCTACTCCCAATTTATAGACCATATCCCAATACGATCTATAAATAGGCCGGTGCAAGGGGAATGGTCAGGCTTAACTCGGCCTTCCTTATTTCTTGCGTTTAACAGTAATTGTGTTTACAGAACATAGGTCTGGAGCAGTACATGCTGTACGCGCATGGGTCGGACCTCTGTCGCGAGGTGGTGATGCGGCACGCCATGGCCAACTGCTTTGAGGCGCTCATGGGCGCTCTGTTCCTGGACGCCGGGGTACAGGTATGTATAGAATGTTTTGTTTTTTTATTTGCTGCAAGCTGGGAGAACACGAGAGGAATTAAAATATTCTGTTCAGTTATCGGCCCGAGCATAAGTATAAAACTAGCTAAATTGAAATAAAATAAATGATCAGATCTAAAGCATTTATTGCATATTGTGCTTATTTATTTTAAATATGCTCCCGAAAGCTTGAACCCAGGTGGCTTTGAAATGGTGCAAGTACCACGAAAAATAGCATAACTGAGCAAACGAAACGAAAAGCCCGCTAATTTCTCTATCCATCAACCTTTGAAAAGTTTCATTTCTTCATCTTCAATACTTATCTTTCACAGGTTACGGATAGAGTATTTGGTTTAGCACTTTGGTACCACGAAGCTGATCTCCTCGAAGTATGGACTAAAGATCGCCCACATCCTCTGCAAGATCAAGAACCGCTTGGTGATAGAAAATATATAAAGAACTTTGAATTTTTACAGAAATTGACCGAATTTGAGGAGTCTATTGGTATGTTATTTTTTATCTAAAAATATTATTGTTTTAAAACCGTTTGCATAAGAATAGGTTAATATTGGATATTGTTTTCGTTTAATTTCATTGCTATTAAACAATACGTTGAAGATATTTCTATAGTTAGTTAAAATCAAATGTAATAATATGAAATAATACTTTATTTTAACTGAACTTTGCAGAAGAAATTAAACTAAAAAAATTAGTAATCAAATAAGTTTTGTTAAATGAGACAGCAGATTTTTCGTCAGCTTATTTAATTTATTTTCTGCTACTTAACAAATATGAAGATTTTCTACTTATTATCTAATTACAGGTGTAAAATTCAAACACATTAGACTTCTAGCACGCGCATTCACCGACCGCTCCGTGGGTTTCACGCACTTAACCCTAGGATCTAACCAACGATTGGAATTCTTGGGAGATACAGTACTGCAATTGGTCGTATCCGATCGCCTTTATAGACACTTTCCAGATCACCAGGAGGGGCATTTGTCGGTATAGATATTTTATTTTCTTTATAAATTATCTTCTTAGTTTACCTTGTTACAAAGCAAACCAAATTAAATTTGAAGGTATAAAATAAAGTGCGTTGCGTTACGCTACTCAACAACGCCACACAATGCCTCCAGAGCGGAAAGTGGGGAACGGAAGTGTCTAAATGGAAACGGAGTGTCTTAACACTAGATTCCCAGTTTCCCTCTGCCTACCCTGCTATATGCAGGATACAGTTTAAAGCTAAAAAAACAACAAAAAAATATTCGTACAGCGACGCTGCTATATGCGAGATACTGGCTAATAAATAACAATTTACCTTAACTATTTATTTTCTTATAATTAATTCCACAGTTACTACGCTCGTCGCTGGTCAACAACCGCACGCAGGCGATGGTGTGTGACGACCTGAACATGTCCGCGTACGCCATATACAACAACCCCAAAGCGAAGCCGACCACCAAAAAGCATAGGGCTGATTTGCTTGAAGCGTTTTTGGGTGCTTTGTATATTGATAAGGTATATAATATTTGGAGAATAATTATTACATACTGACCATGATCACCGCAAACGACTCTATTTTCTTTGTAGATTCCGTCCTGGCACATCTGAGACTAAGACTTTGAGTATAAGCACGGCGGTTTTGGCGATTTGAATTCCACTCTAGAAAATAAATTATTTTTGCTTCCTCGCTCTCGTATCAAGACAAATCGCAGGGTTCATTCAGATCTGCTGACTTTCACTCATACACTTACTCAATACATATTTTTTTATTGTAATTTATTTTTCTAAAATTTTACCACTCTCTAGTAGCACATTCATTATCACAATGCTTCAGAGAGATTTCTAATATAATAATTAATAAGTATCGAGGTAATTCATTTTTTAACTAATATTTTTTTTAAAATTTCTATTATATTTTAAGCGTAACAAGCAACATTATAAAATTTCAGAACTTAGAATACTGCCAGGCGTTCTGCAACGCGTGCCTGTTCCCTCGCCTCCAAGACTTTATACTGAACCAGAACTGGAATGATCCTAAGTCTAAACTGCAGCAATGTTGCCTCACGCTGAGGTCCATGGAAGGCGGCGAGCCGGATATACCTGTTTATAAGTATGTTTATTAGTGTGCTTTTAGTGTATTGTTTTATGTTTGAGTGTACCTTTGTGTTTGTGTGTAATTTTTTTGTTAACAAACATTCTGGGGTCAGTGTTGCCCATCCGGCATCATCCTGCCCCCACAGTTATAATGTGCACACCTTTACCGCAATCTTGCTGTTTAATATATTTAAAATTATCCCTTGTTATATTAATTATTTCTAAAAGTATATATTTTTGCTAATTATATATAGCCTTACCAATAAATCATTAATAATATAACATTTTTGATTAAGAAAGTATAATTCTATATCATTTTATAATTTTTCTGTGTGCAGGGTGATCGAATGCCTTGGCCCGACAAACACCCGCGTGTATACAGTCGGCGTTTACTTCCGCGGCACGCGCCTTGCAGCCGCGCGCGGACACTCCATACAAGAGGCAGAGATGAATGCCGCGGAGCTCGCACTTACATCAGCACATGGTATGTCACTTAAGCACTATGTCACTCAGTATACTCCGATATTAAAAATAGTTTGCAGATTTCGTTGTTATAATCGTAAGATAAAATGGTGTATTTGTAATTTAAATTAAAGTTAAATCATATTAATGACAATTAGCGACATTAACATAACATTTAAATATGTATTAATATAAATATAATTTCACAGAACTATTCCCACAACTTGACCACCAAAAACGTATTATCGCTAAAAGCATAAGAAAAAAGAAAAATCGCCAAAAGGGTAAAGACAAGATGCCCAATACTGATAAAGAAATTTCCAGACAACAAAAAAGAGTAGAAGATAATGCACCCAAAGCATACAGAATAGGCATTCAAGAGGACAGTTCTGACGAAAGTGTTAAAGAAAAGTCTGATAATGAAAAAGAATTGAATTTTGATGAAGAAAACTCCACCAGTGATTCAGGTCTTGACAGTGATAAGGAATCTATACCTGATAATAAATTGGAGCATATACAAGTTAGCAGTCTTCTCAATGATATGGAGAAGTTGAAGGAAGATCTTATTAAGCGAAATGAATACGAGAAACTAAAAGAAAAATGTCGCAGAAACGAATCGGATGATGAAGATTTGATATTTGCCAAAAATCACTGAATAGTTTTGTTTTTATTTTTTTTGTTAATATTGGTTAACTAAGAGGTCTTATAGAGTTTTTTGTGGTAATAATACAGCTACTATACGAATAGTGTCAATACACTCCTGTTCCTCACATTCCGCCCAATTTCGAAGGATTGCGTGTTGAGTAGAGGAAATCAACGCTGCGCCTTTTCTTGTTATCAAAGCGAGGAAATGGAACCTAGTACGAATCGAACCCTCTACGTCACGGCCTTAATCATATATAATGTAAATCATCAGATATATGTACTTAATTTAAATTTTTATTTTTTCTGTTATAATATTATTTATATTTTTTAATAATACTAAAAACTTCAAAAAGTTTATGTGAACATTTATTGTTAATAATAGCTTTCTAATTATTAATTATGTAATTAATGTATAGATATTTTAGTCTTAATCAACAATATATTATAAAGGTCCATTGTAAGACATAAAAAGCTAGTATAAACATTAATGTATATAAAGTTGTGAAATTTGAGGTAGTGACTTAAAGCTGGAATTAAGTTGACGTCTTGGCTAAATTCTTTTTCTTTATGGATTTAGTCTTTTATAGTAATTGTATAAGTGAATATAATGAAATCTATTTTTTAAAGTATAATTTAAATGAAATAGTTTTTCTGTAATTAGATTATATACGTAATATCTATATATAAGTTGAAAGTAGAATATCTTTCGATTATCAACAATATGTAAAGTTTCAAAGAATAGGAAATATGAATACAAAAATGTCACACGTTTAAAAAAGTTAAAATAACAAATGATTATATATTCTGATGATATACATATAATTATTTTCAAAACCTTTAGTAGTTGTCCTAGAGCAAATGTCCTAACAAAATTCTCTGAATTGTGTGAGTGACTTGAAATGTATGCTTACGTTTCAAGTTACCTGAAATTCGAAGACAGCTTAAGTGGACGTTATTTTGCCTCAATCGATTGATCTAGATCAAATATTTATAAAAGTTGTTAGATTATATTGTAACGGTATGTATGCAATACATTAATTAATATAGAATATTCTTTTATTTTATAATTTATCCTAACTCTGAGTTCAGCTCACTCTAAAATGTCGTTTTAAAAATACAGTTATTAGAGGCGTCAGTGATGGTGAACTGCTTATACGAAGCACACTTACACTATGTCCGAGTAAATGGGATATGGTAACAAGACAAAAAGCGGCGTTGAGTTTCTACACTCGAGTTACAAAACTTTGACGGACCTTGGAGAATAGAGAGCCACACTAGCCGCCCTACCTGTAATGCTTGCTATATGCGAGATACATTGTAAAACTAAATATCATGCAATAAAACTACAATAAACATTAAAATAAAATATAAAACTACAATAAACATTAAAATAAAATATAAAACTACAATAAACATTAAATAATCTCTTTATTTATAACTATTATCTATTATTTATCACTGTAGGACTATACAGCATAACGCGAAGGCGACAGGCCCGCGCAAGGCGTTGGCGCGTAACGTCAGCCATTGTTTTTGGTTCGGCACGTACATCTCCGCCGGCATCACTTGTTCGGGGGTGTCGTTTTCTGAAACTGTAATAATAACCACTATTACTGTATTTAATTATATGTTAATTAAGTGGGCTAAGCCATTAGATCAGCGTGCTCAAACGCACAGACAAAAATTCAAAAATGTACATTCCATGTACGTCCGTGCAACGATTAGTTATATTTTAATTAAACATAAATTTACAGGTTCTGTTTGTGATTGGGAAATAAACGTGTTTTTTCTTTCTGTTTGTCCGGGTTAATTTCCGGAACAGCTGAACCACGGGATCCGAATTTTAAAACTCCGTTTGCCTAGAGCGTGTGTGTGCCTACCGCCTAACTACATAGATAGATGGGAAATAGTTTATTGTTTTGTTTACTTTGTTGTGAAACCTTTTAATACTAAATACAACAATTTATGCGACCAAAATGAAATAAATTCTCAGAATGATTTAAGTTACAGTAAACAGTGTAGATAATCATACTAAAATAATTAATTAATATTTCTCAAATACACTTAAATAAATATTCGAGCAGAGGAAGCCACTCGGGGGCAGCTAGTATAAATAAAATCAGTTATAAGTTTAACTTACATTTGTAAAATTTTCAAGATAATAAGTAACTTAAATTAATTGTGTATTTACCATTTTTGCGTATTTTGGCGGACTGCATGGTGGAGTCCTGCATGGAGATGAGGTCTCCTGGCGCGTGCAGCAGCAGACGCCCCACACCCTCGCACCGCCTGTTCAAAATATAGCTATGTATATAAGTAATTATTAGGGTGGTCGTCTCTTTAGGAGTAGATTTTCAGATACATTTCTCAACAACTAACTATTCTTACAAAACTAAATTATATTTTCCAATGTTGTGGGACACTGCCAACACATTGAAGCAAAACTACTTTTAAGGTTTTGACCTTAAGATAGTTAAAATATAAGGATAGCAATTACTATCACGATTGCTATCTTAATATTTTATTATGTACAGGGCGCATTCTGAAAGTTAAGTATTAAAGCGTCTTGCAGACAGGGTAAGAACTGAGGGCATGAGAGGGAGTCCATGTCTAGAATATCTCTTAAGTCATACCTAAGTACTTCGTTCTGTAGCATTTGCTTCTTAGCCGCGGCCTGCAGGTGCTTGCATTCGTTCAACCAATTCCTGACTTCATTGAAATCAGCTAAGAGTTGCGACGCTGCGTCTTTGCTGTAATTAATACAAAATTAATATATACGATAACTATGTCTTTATTTATTTTTTTCATTTAATCTCCGAGACTAGCATGTTCAATCAAACCCAGTTGGTTTGATTCTATTTTATATTAGTAGGTAGTATACATAATATGGCTACGGATTTACATTAAAATATAGTTTAATTTTGAATTTATTTTAATTATTATTATTGATTTCGCTGTGTCGTCAGTTCGTTACACTTATATAAGAAACGAATTTCAAATCCAAATTATACAAATAGCCTTTATAAAATTGGATAAAAGACGTATGGAAGGATGGAGATGAAACTATAATTTTTACTATACATAATTTTTATAATATATCTGTCGGCGTGGGTGATAATTTACTTAAATATTGGGAATAAATTCATA
>JAEBDU010008564.1:3604-14389 GCA_016802625.1 Heliconius numata | reverse complement strand
ACTCCTTTCGAGTGAAAACTTCACACCTAACTATCATCAATCTTACAATTTTAAAAACAAATATCTTTTAAGATATACCACTGATATTGCTGTACTATAGATATTAAATGCTATACTATAGATATTGTATACTAAAAACATAATGCTTGTATCAATATGCTAAATATTTTTATGTTATGTTTTATAGGTAGTATAGTAGGTAAATAAGTCATTATTATTTTTTATTTTATTTCATAAAACCAACAAACTTGAAAAAAGGTTTTATTTTATCTAATGACTGTTGATCTGTTATCAATTTGATCGCATTATTAACAGTAATAATTCACAGACTTTGTGTTGCTTAATAGAAATTAATTAAGATCAATAAATAGTTCTGTTCTTTTCGGTTAACAATCACGTCGTCAATCACGCCGATAAAGTGACATTTTGTGGAGAAAACTTAAGGAGGTTGGTAAAAAAGAGATAAGGCTACCACAATAGGAGAATGCATATTTAATTAATAGTAAATTTGATTTAATAAATATTTAGTAACTCATAGCTTGATGCCATCAGTGGATACGTCCTTTCAAATCGGATTACTTCTGAGAAGGAATTATAGGCGGCACAAACATGTGGGTTGATATTTCATGTGTATATACTTTTAAGTAAAAATATACTTTAGGGTTATATATTTTAAATTGAATATACGCTGATATAAGAACATAACGTCTATCCTGTGTACGTGATTCGCCACCCCTAGCGAGTGTCGGTATAAATACAAAATGTCGTCCTTGGGAACATATTCCCCTTTTACCCAACAAAGAAATTTAAAAAAAATCCAAAAAATTGTATTTAGGTAGAGGTAATAAACTTTCATTACATGGAATATAAAATTTTGTATAAAATAAGAAAAATTCTATAGAATTTGAAAGATGTTAAATTTAACAATGAAGTGTTTTATTATCGGTGCCTCGTAAAGTTCAGATTCTGTTTTCATTTTATTAGCATTCAATTGTGTGACCTTTAAAAGGGCAATTTGATGTAAACAAATCACGATTGTATTAGATTCTTTAGTTTCAATAAAAAATGTTATTTCAAAGTATTTTAAGGAGTACCTATTAGAAAAAAATTGATAAGGCGGAGTATTTAGTTCGACGCTCATATACAACTAAAGAAATCGATTCCAATTTATGACATCAATTGCCGAAAAATTAAATTATTAGCATATTCTTATAAAATATCGATGAACTTGGTCTTGCTCATCTATACTATAAATTAGGTCTTACTTGCGGCTTCATTCCCATGTCTAAATGGACACGTGGTAAGTGTTGAAAAGTACTTCTAATTTTGACAGGTACTTCCTGAGATCAGAGCGTTCAACTCAACACACTCTCTTTCTCAACTTCTCTCAACTCAATCTTCTCAACTTAAATAAAAACAAGGTGATTTATTTAAAATTACTTATTTTTTTAATATATACAGTTACATAAAAATAAATAATTAGTGTAACACTTAAACTGTCAATAGCAGTGTAATTAAAATATTCGTGTTAAGTGCCGCGTACTTAACTGTATAATCCAGTATGATGAAATATGCAAAAAATGTGGTAAATGGGTGCTCTACAAACTAAAGATATTAAAACAAAAGTCACACATGACGGTAGGCAGAGGGAACCTAGTGTTAAGACACTCCGTTCCCCAATTTTTGCCGACTTTTGGAGCCATTGCGTTTTGAGTAGCGGAACTCAATGCAGCAAAGAAATGAAAATATCAAATATTTCACTTCTTCAAGTGAGCATCGAACCTGCAACCAGTTGGGTTGGGTCACTTACACCAGTATGCCACCCTACCGTCCTAAGACCACAGATATTGCCGATTCATACATTCCTTTTGTAACTGTAAACAAATAAGGGGGAAACCCAATTTTGTGGTTTTAATTTTTATTAATACTTTAAAGAAATTGAATTGAATTGAAATAAATAACCGCCTACGCGTGTTGACAACAAAGTAAATGTAGGCTATTTGTTATTCATATATTAGTGGGTAGGCATAGTTTTTTTTTGCGAAATTGATTTGAATAGAAATCGTATTATAAATAGCTGCTTAGTAGAATTGAAATAAATAAATTATTTTTATTTTTAGGAAGCTGCGTTGGAAGATTCCGATTCGCAATTAACCGGTTTTTTTTACATACATTTTTAACATACACGGTACAAATTATTTTAAAATATATATTTTTGCAGATTTATACATATATCATTTTTATTATTTTCTTTTGTAAAATATTCTATTAACACTTAGAATTATAATATGGGTTATTACAATTTTAGACTTAGGGCTTACGGCGGCGTTGAATTCCACCACCCATCGCGCAATGTCTAGATTAACACTAGATTCCCTGCCTGCCTACTGTACCCTAGGCAGGGAAATATTTGTATTGAATAAAGCCAAAACAATAAACTTACACATAAATCTTTTATTACTTTAAATCTTTATAAAAATATATTCATAAACAGGCTCTTATTAATTAATCATCAAAATTAATTTTATTACTTAAGATACGGGTATCTTATAATAGAAACTATTATAGTCCAAACCCTTTTCTATTAACAGCACTTTCTAATTTATCCCGGATCCTTAAAAATAATATTATTATCATATCTTTCTCATCTAAGGCGGCTTGCAAACCAAAATAATAAAATATAATTTAAGATTCGTGCTTAAGTATAATATGCAATAATTTATGAAATTTCATATATATTTTTTTTTATGGAAAAAAGACAAGGCAAAGGAGCGTTCGGGTCACCTGATGATGATCACCGCCGCCCACGACCCCGTGCAGCACCAGAGGAGCTACAGGTGCGTTGCCGGTCTTTGAGGTGGAGATAGACGCGCTTTTTGAAGGTACCCATATCGTACCGACCTGGAAACACTGCCGCGGGTAGGCCATTCCACAGTTCGGTGGCGCGTGGAAGGAAATTTCTACGAAACCGCACAGTAGTGGAGTGCCACGTATCCAGGTGGTGTGGATGATATTTAAGTTTGTGACGTGCTGTGCGGTCGGAAAATTCGGCGGCAGGTAACAGGTCAAACAGTTAAAAAAACGGTCAGTTTTATAAAACTAGCAATGTTTTTCGTCAAGTATACATATATAGATACTTATTTAATACATGCCATCATCATTGTACTGTGAGCACGACGGTTGTTGGTTCTATTCCTATACAGGGAAATAATTTTACTTAATTTATTATTAGAAAATTGGGGCATGCGTGGAGAACGCAGTGTAATAATATTGGGATCCCCCTATCTATACTAATATAATAAAGCGGAAGAGTTTGTTTGTTTGTTTGTTTGTTTGTTTGAACGCTAAGATCTCTTGATCTACTGGATCGATTTACTTTGTTTTTGTTTTGTATGAAAGCTGCATTCTTCAGAAGTGCTATAGGCTATATAACATTACATTACACATATAAACTAATATATTTTAAAGTACTTTCTAATTTGACATGCAATTTATTCTGCCATGTTAATAACAACCGTCGTCGCTACGCAACCGTTACCGCGACATTTTGATATTCATCCTTATGAAAATAAATATAATAGTCACTTTTAGCATTTTATGTAGATTGAAATTATAGTTTACTGTATAACATAGTAATAAATAATTAAGGAGATGTCACTGATTCGAAATGACCTAACCTACGGGCGGCATAGTATGAGTATGACCGACGTGAAAATATTCTTATAGTTCAAGCAGGCGTAGCCGCGTCTGGGTCCACTAGTCTATTATATTTAATAGGAATAGGGCAAGAAACTAAAAAACTAATTAATTATTTGAGTACTTATATTGTAATAGATTATTAAGCAAGTTTGTTTTATTGTTATATGAAATATTATTATATATTAAAGTTATTATAACTACTTAATACGTTAAACAACAAAATTCAAATATGTTTAAATTAATTAATCAATTACTTTAAAAATAACATTTGTAAGCTACCTAACAAGAAACACCCAAAACTAAACTTTAATTTAATTTTATAGGCATCAATGTATACGTATTTAGTCAAGATTATAATCTTTGTAATATATGTTCCGTATTTTAATACGTGAACTAAAAAACGCCAGAAGCGTAAAAACACTAAATTGGATTCAAAATTCTTGTATAGCGATATATGGTGATAAAGAAAAGGAAATGTTTAAATAGAGTATTTCCTGCATAAATATTCGTATTAGTTAGTTTTTAAAATAATATATGTAAATTCAAATTTTAACGGTGACTAATAACTGTAAAAAGTTAATTGCAATTAACATCCATCCTGGTGCAGTAAGACAAATCAGACTAAAAGCAATGGTTATGGCTTCGAATCCCACTCGTAGAATTAAATTTAATTTCTGATTCTCGTTAAGACTAAGTTGGTGAAGCTGAAAAAGAGGAAACCAATAAATGAAAAACATTAATATTAATATTGAAGAATGCTAATAACAATAAATTAATTATTTATTGAAAATATTATTAGTTCGATTGTACAACGAATGTATAAATTACTGGATGAAAATAAAACGTTTAAAAAGTTTGTATTAAAAAATAACTTTTTCTGTTCTATAACAACAAAGAAAGTAAAATAAATAACCACAATAATTATGAAAAGTAAAGAATGAAGCCTACATAATATTTATATGAAAACTTTAACCACATTTTAATGCAAAAAACCCTTTAAAACGTCCCGAGTGAATCAGCCTATGACACATTTAGGACATCGCTAACGCTATCAAATTAATGTAAAATATGAATTAATATATTAGAATATATACTATGATGGAAATATATAAATATTTTATAATTATTTTTACTATGTTATGAACTTAAGCTTATATTATTTACAATTAGCTAAGGCAAAAATATTATACACTAGCGGCCCGCTCGTGGTTTCACCCGCGTGAACTATGTTATTATTAATTTTTATCTCCATGGCTACATCCTAGTGACGTCTATGCAAAATTTGAGATTCCTAGCGTTTGTAGTAACGAAGTTTCATACAAACTTTCAACCCCAAAAACAACCCCTTAGAAGTCGAATATTGCAAATTCCCGTCTTAGCGAGCACCTATGTCCTATAAGTAACTCCTATGCAAAATTTGAGATTCCTAGCACATGTAGTTTCTGAGATTTCGTGATGAGTGAGTGACCTTTCAATTTTATATATATAGATATATGCTAACTACTATCGATTGCTTAATTTATTAATTACTAAAGGAAAGAGCTAGTTTCACGCTCGGCTACAACTAAGTTCTGAACTGAATTAAATAAAACTGTCGGTAACAGTATCCCACCTAAAACAGGATAGGCAGAGGGAACCTGATGTTAAGACACCCCGTTCCTCATTTTCCGCTGAATTCTTCGAGGTATTGTGTGTTGAGGTGCGGAACACAACGCCGGACTTTAGCTCTGGCTTAGCTAGTAGGATTAACAAATAATATTGATGTCAAAGTTTATATTAAAAAGGAATAATTTCAATTTTTGGAGACCAGTAAACATAATCATCGAAAATAAAAAAAAATCATATAAAACGAATTAAGATAATTTATTATTTAAATAACCATTGAAGTTTAACAAGTCAAGGACCACGCGTGGATATATTTTTAGGTTTCATATCGCTTGTTGGTTGGTTAGTCATTTTGATCCATGCCAGCTGCCGATTGAATGTCCCATAATAGTTCTGCTTTATGTCGTTTAGAAAAGAACAAAGGAAGTTTTAACTTGAAATACTCCTACTATGTTACTAATTAATTCTAAATCTTTATTACTATCAATATATTTAAATGGAACTAAAATGTTATTTTATTACTGAAACTTGCTTACATTTAAATATATTTAAGAACAAGCGGCCAGCCCGCGGCTTCGCCCGAGGATTTATGTTGTACTAAAGTATTAGAATGTTTAAAAGTCCTGACGAAATTAATGCTTAATTCAACAGTATGTTTTATGCGTTATCAAGATATTTTAGTACCTACCATTTGTTGATAGCGTTACATGTGTCTATTTCTACTATCTCAAATATGAATTTCTTAAAAACTTAAATACTTATATCTTTTGATAGAGTGAAGCGATTACAATGAAATAATAAACTAAAACCTTCTCTGAGTTACTTATAATTTTTATGTATAAAAGTTGCTTAAATTTGTTGTGTGCTTTTTAAATGATACGTGCAGACAAACAGACAAACAGACAAACAGACAAAAATTCCAAAAATACTGGAAATGGATTCTGTTAGTTATCCTTTAACACATGGCTAATTTTAAAAAAAAAAAATTTCAATGTACAGAAACGACTTTTCTACAGATTTATTATAAGTATAGATATAGATATAGACATATTTGTTTAAGTTGCGGCCAGTCGTGGAGGTACAAAATGACTGTAAAGACGACAGGTTGTGTGTGTGGTTCGATTCCCGCTCAAGGAAATTAAATATTTAATATTTTCATTTCTTCGCTCTGGCTTCGAAGCAAAGTTCGACGTTGAGTTCCGCCACTGAACAGAATGTCTCCAGAATTTGGCGGAATGTGATCAGCGGAATATTAAAACTAGGCCCTCTACCTACCCTGCTACAAAAACTTTACGTAGGAAAGGTTTAGAACATCTTTTACCTGTACATTCAAAACTTTCTATAGAATTTGTTTAATTCTTTTAATATAAAGTAATATAGTAGTAATTCAGTAACATATTAAAATTATGCCAATATTTACCCCACATACTGACTGTAGGTGTAAGATAATATATATATTGAAAAAAAATACAAGTAAATCTAGCACTAAATTGATCTACTAACAAGTAACAATAAGCTCAACCCAAATACTTAACCAACATCTCAAAAGAGAAAGTAATACAAGTAATAACAAAATATTAGAATCAATTTTAATCAAAATCATCTTTAGCTAAGCCATCTCACATCTGCGATCAATTAGATGTATCTATGAATATATATTATCGTTTTATTTTGTCTGGACGTTTGTCAATTGTCGAGACCCCGGTTAATGTGCTGTTGACCTAATGGTAGAAAAAAAAACAATATAAGCGTTCTACATAATTGTTGTCGTTAAATGAGTACGTTCAAGGCAAAAGTTTGATATTAATGTTTTTTTTCTTTGCTTTCTTTTATATTTAAAGAAAATACTTTTTTTCAGCTTTACGGTGTATTCTGCTTATAGCAGGGTAGGCAGAAGGAACTCAACGTCACGCTTTTGCCTTGTTTCCAGAGCGAAATGATGATGTTAATAAATAATAACCTGTTCCCCTCGAAAAAGGATCGAACCCACAACCGTCGCGCTATAGTAACACGCTTTAATCTGCCATACGAAGGCCTATTTTATGTGTTCTGCTTTCGGATGATCTTTAAATGCAAAGACTTAATCCAATGTTATATTTAATCTTAATTAACCAATAACAATTCTGTTGCTCTGGAAGTTTTAGAGGTATTTCGATATTTGTTTTTTATTATATTTTTTTCAACTTAACATACCTTGCTTTATTTAGTAGAATAGTCAGAAAGAACCTAATGAAATGAATACAAATAATGAAACAAATAATGAAAGAACCAAAGAATGGAGCTTTCGTGACATTATTACACGATTTACAGCGTGACACAGTTTCACAAAAGCACTACGATACCAACATTTTACTAATATATTAAAATCAATGCAAAACTACTTAAGTGATTCCATACAAAAATGAATAAGGCATGTGCTTGCCTCCCCGATGCCACGTGTTAAAGGTTTTTATTAAGTTTTTGCTGACATTCCTTTGCCAACCGTCCAAAATAAAACGGCCGTTAAGGGCTCTATTCACAATGACTGTATCACATATTGAAATAAAAAAAAACAAAAAGTCAACAGTTACGTATTACTTTCATCTGTTTATATATATAGAGTCGAACATAGCAAGTCGAAACTACTGTTTCTTTGAGACATTTTGAGTTTGACTGGCGGAACTCAACGACGTGCGGTGTCTACAGTTCTCCGAGCCCACGACCATCACGTTAACAATAAAATGTATTTTTTTATTATCCATACCTATATTATAAATTCGAAAGTAACTCTGTCTGTCTGTCTGTCTGTCTGTCTGTCACTTACGCAATCAGGGCCAAACCGCTAATTTAATTGTGTTAAAATACTCATACAGAGATACTTGAGTGTCCCGGGATGAACATAGGATACTTTATTTTTTCTCATATTTGTAATATTTTCGATATATAACAATATATTAAAATAATTAATTTGACAAGCAATTTATTCCGCCATATTAATAACAATCGTCGCTACGCGTTGCTAAGCAACGGCTTGCAAAGTTTGTTGTTTTAAGAAAACGTCACTCAAAGTGAGTTTGCTTAATACATACATGGCGCGCGCCGATATAGATTTGTATACATTAACAAAAATTAGATGATTTCTATAATTTGATATTCATCCTTATGAAAATAAATATAATAGTCACTTTTAGCATTTCATCTAGATGGAAATTATAGTTTACTGTATAACATTCTAATAAATAAGATGTCAGTGATTCCAAATGACCTAGCCTACGAGTGGTATAGTATGACCGACGCGAACGGGCAGATGACTTTGATGATTTTGTAAATTTTTATATATTTTCGAATTACTATTATTTTTTATGTAATTATTTGCTGCTTATAATTAATTTATCTCAGTTCGGTTATCTATACCGATGTTATACACTTAAAATATCGTAATTTTAATCATTTGGGATTTTATTTAATATTGTTCGCAAAAATTAATAATTATTTAATATAGAAAAATGTTTAGTACGCGCGCACGGCAAATTTTAGGTACTTTTTCTAATATTAAGAATTTCCTTTAGTTACTTTTACTTCTTTTGTTTGTTCATTTCGGTTACTCAGATATTTTTTCTAATAATAAATCTCCACTTATTATTATTTTTTAACTTATTTTAATTATTTAGGCTTATATTTTCGCGGGCGTAGCCGCGTCCGGGCCCACTAGTACCTATATAAAAAATAAATTTTTCGTTAGAAGCCAAAACTACTGTTATTTACTTCAGTTTTTAACATATATTAGAAATAATTGCAGAAATTATTATTTTATTACTAGAAACATATTTAGGGTAAGCTCACATCTAGGAAAAGTTAACTCTCCCTACCTAATAAGGTAGGGAGATACCTAATAAGGTAGGGAGAGTTAACTTTTCCTAGAACATTATATTGCAATATATATTGCAATATAAAAAAACATACTCATTTAACCATAACTTGTTAAAATTTTTATTACCCCATAATTATTTATTTAGTTTAAACTAGTCAGTGTGTTAACTCCTTATAATTTGTCTCATTGTAATCGAGATCACGTATCGCTTATGTAGTGGGCGATGTTTCAAGGACGATTGGGATTTAAGAATCTGTTAAGCGTATGTAATAAGTTATTATAATATATCAGCTACTATATGAAGGTCATGTGGATTAAGAGAAGTCTATGAGAAAACTTTCTAAGATTTGGGGCTTAAAAGGTATCGACGCGATTATACTGCTAAGTTTCTACTGGCACTGTGAATCAATACAAGAAGAATAACATATTCATTAAAAAGGAGCTTTTTTCCGCATAGGATCTAGTGTTAATATAGTCCGTTCTTTGCTTTTCGTTTAAATTCGACTCATTATTGGGCACATAGAGTTGAGAGGTGAAACTCTTCGCCGCTATTCAATTCATTAGAGAAATGAATGGGAATCGAACCAAGAACTGACACGTTCACAATTAGACTCTGTTCCAGGGCTCATGTTAGATAAAAAAAATGAATTTAAATAAGAAGGTTAGATAGTTGACTAAAACTACATTTATATTCTGCACGTAAGAAATTTAGTAGAAAACGAGAGATTAAAGAGATTAATTATATTACTTCCAACAATTTCTTTAACCGAGAATCGAATCCACACCAACGCTTCTTAATTGCCGACGACTGACTCACAACATACACACCTATAATAAAATTTTAAAGTACTTTATGATCATATTATAATTTTAAATTGTATAGCAGACATTTTATTAGGGACAAATGTATTCGAAGTCTGTATAGCTGTGGCGCCAAGCCCAGCCATTAGTCGACAATAAAAATTCATTGCTTGATTAATGAAATAAAAGGCCCTCTTTTAGGCCGAGACTAATATTCTTAAATTTACTTTCCCTTAAAATTATACGAACATAAATCCCTATATATGACAACCATTTCATATATTATGCATTAATTTAATAGTAATGTATGGATACTTTAAAACTAGAAGTTTTTTTAATTTATTAACTTAAGGCCAATCCAGCTCCAGTCGTGGCGCTGGAGCATAAACGTGTGTGTGTACTTTAAAAGAGACAGGTTGTGGGTTCGATTTCCACTAGAAGAAATAAAATATTTGTTTTTGAGGCAAAGCGCGGCGTTGACTTCTTCCATTAAACACGCATCTCTAAATTCGATGGAAAATGGAGATAATAAGAGAACTTAACCCTCTGCCTACCCTGATGTGTGCGGGATATAAAAAAAATATTTGGTAGTTGAAATAATGTAGAATGGCATATAAGGACAATAATATAGCTATTACTGCATCTGTTACCACAGACTATGTTTTTAGTGCAAATATATATATGTAGAAGCATCAAAAGGGGCCTCAAAGCGGTCTTGGCTGTTACTATTAACTTGTGGGCGTTGAAGCAACAGAGATCTTTAAATAAAAGCCACACTTATATTCCACAATGTCTTATTACTCGTTTACATAACAGTTTTACAGTAAATC
>JAEBDU010008559.1:620-11141 GCA_016802625.1 Heliconius numata | reverse complement strand
TCTTAAATCAGAGTCTGCATGTTTAATTACGTATAAAATGTTATTGATCACTTGTCTATCCTAGGCGAACGGAACCTGGGAACCTAGTGACAAGACCGTTCCCATTGAGACACTTCCGTCAAATTCTGGAGGCTAAGCGTGTTGAGTGGCGGAACTAAACGCCGCGCTTTGTCTTGTTATCAGAGTGAGGGAATGAAAATATTAAATATTTCAAATCGAACCCACAACCTATGCCGTTAATAGTTGCACGTAAGTGCTCCTACGCAACGACCACCCCCTGATTTTTAATTAATTATTTATAATTTTATTTAACATTATGTTTACACATTATCTATATATTTTCAATTGTGTATTATATAAATTGTAATTACAAATAATTTCAACTATTAACGCTGGAAACGTATATTTATTTATATTGGTACGCTATCTATGGATATTTGAGATAGCAACAAGAGTTTTTGTTGAATAACTCGTTTTTATTTATGATTGTTATTAAATAAAGTATGGCTTCCGAATGTTTAATCTTATATTATTATATAAACAAAACAATATAAATTCGCGGAACAGGAAAGTCTTTTAACCTTCCATTCAGGAAGATCGTAATAGGAAAATTATAAAAAGCCAAGTGTTTATTACAAACATGAGGTCAGTTGATGATATATGTATATAATTATAAAGAATTTAAAGTCAGTGTTAGCTTAGGGGAGAGCGGGGCCAAAAGTTCCGATTTTTTTTTAACCTCAAATATTGCTACGAATACTTGATTTTAGTATTTATTCAATATAATCAAATTCAACTTACATATCTAGCAATTAAAACAGTAATTTGGGGTATTCTTTGTAAGACTTTTTTATTATGAATTTTTTTATGACTGAAGTCGGAAAGTAACAACTTACCCCGACTTGGGGCAAGTTGTTAACAGACCGGGGTAAATTGTTACCATATTTTTAAAGCTATTATTTGCAAAATAAAAAACAATAAATAATCGAACAAAGCCTGTTTATTTAAGGAATAATCAACAGTATCATAATAATTACCAGGCGCAAAAGCAAATCTTTTTTAACCGACTTCTGTAAGAAAAGGAGATTATCAATTCGACTGTTTCTTTTTTTTATGTATTTTACTTCATAACTTTTGATTAGGTGAACCGATTTTGATGATTTTTTTTTATTTGAAGGGTAGTGCTTCCCATGTGGGAACCAAATTTTTTTTGGTCTATTTTTGACAATGGTATCTATGAGAAAATCACATTAGTATTAAATTTGTATTGGTACGTGTGCGACAAAATTACGAATAAATCAATATCACGCCAACCGATTCTAATGATTCTTTTCTTATTTGAAAGGATACACATCAAGGATAGTTTGATGAAAGTTTGGTTAGGTTCTGATCATAAAATCCGGTCAAAATTGAGAAAATTTGTTTTTATTTTGGTAAATATTAATTATACTGGAATAGTTACAAGGGAAAACTTTGTTAAAATTATTGTCAGAAGTAAGATTCCCCATCGTTGCATTTCCTTTCAACCGACTTCAAAAAAGGGAGAGGTTCCCAATTCGCCCAAATATTTTTTATGTATTTTCTTGTTAATATACCAAAATGTTAGTTTCCACAAAAATAATACCTAATTGAGTCAGGTTTTACATATCACAACAGATGCCACTCGTTAACAACCACTACCACCACAACCAACACTCGTTTAAGAAGTATCCTTTTAAGGTATCACTTAAAATCGTAAAAAGAATTAATTTTGAACAAAAAAAAACCGAATCGAAAAACAACGGAACTAAAAAGTAAAAGATAATTTTACATAAAATAAAACTTATTTTGATTTTGTTAAACCAAAATAATAAACAAAAATTTTATACCTTTAGGTTTTCGCACTTAATATGTATATGTAATTCTTTGGTAACAGTTTTTATCATATTCATGCAATCTTTGAAAACTACATCCGCTGCTTTTTACATCAACTCATATGACACATAACCTCGAGTTGATTTCCGAGCATAAGTCCGCATGTTACTAAATTACAATATTTTTTAGTATGAAAAATTACAATATTTACATCCCATTATTGGTACAAATTAATTGGCGAAAGTTTTTCCGAGGTCACAACATGCCCCAAAAAAAGGGAACATCTAGCCCCAAAAACACGTGTTGAAAAAAAATTTAATATAAATAAGATATAGAAAACATAAATAATTTACAAATAGTGTTCCGAAATAGTAGGTAATATAATGTAAAAAAAACACTAACATACTCGAGGCTAATCGTTAAAATTTGTGAGATAGACCAAAAATATGAAATGCAAAAATATTTACAATCGTGCACCAACGACACCCGTGTGCTATTCCATTGGTTTCGGGTGCCACTGGATTGTTCAATATGCTGGCCATGGGTGCGCTATCACATAGCATTTCACTATATGTTTACTAAATATTCCTATCACTTTTCTCCGCGAAATTATTTCCATCGGAACAACTTACCTCGGTAACTTTTAGCCCCGCTCTCCCCTACTTTAATCCGTTTTTAAGTAATATTGCATTTTTTACTCAGCTTCACTCTGATTACGGCCAATGGAAAAGGGAACGTAGTGCACGTTCCCTATTTCATTGGCCAATTTGCTTCCAATTTTCAATACATTATATGTTGAATAACGAATCTTAACGCCGAGTTTTGTCTTGTTGCCAGCGCGAGAAAAAGAAAATTATGCTCACCGCTAATGCTCTCCGATCTGTTGTGCCATATTTTTTCAAACTCTATTAAGGTGTCTATGTTTGACTTATTCATATAATAGTAGTCCCACTCGCGCTGTATCCTACACTAAAATATATATATGTTGTAGTTTCTTGTGTAAACTTTCTTCTTGAATAATTCTGGTTTAAGTGAAAATCGCATTAAAATCCATTGCGTGGTAGAAAAGACCTAAGTGTAAGACCTAATCCAAATATGTATCTTTGTAACTATGCAAAAAATGTAAGAACTAAATTTGGTAGACAGAAAATATTGCAATCACATGTAGTTAGATGATAATGATAAAACAAAAAGGTGGTATAATCGAGCTGGTCTGATGACGAAGCATGAAGAAGAAGATTAAGAAGAATGAAATAAAGCTTAGGTTCATATAATTTTTGGCACCTTTCACACACTTGTAGCACTTGACGTTAAAATTATTTTCTTAGATTTTATATATTATATTATATGTAAAAAAAGATAGAATAACTTATTACTTCATGCGCATTACAGGTAAAACCTCTAATATATGTAAAGTATAAAGCAAAAGAACATCAATGTTTTCTTAATCTCCTTCAACTTATGTTAATTTAAACACATGCATAGTGTCCGTTGAATGAAAATGTTTGCAATTAAGGACGAAGATCTAATGTGCCATGTTTACTTGTTTTGTATTTATTTAAATATGTAATTACAATGAGGCCGTCGTGGCCCAGAGGCACAAGGATGTGACTGTAACACGACGGTTGACGGGTCGATGCACACTTGAGGGAATGAATTATTATTTTCATTTCTACAGCAAAAGTCCGGCATTGAGTTTCGCCACTCAACAAGTAATGCCTCAAAAAATTTAGTTTTTCTTTAAAAGTGCATATTTGCTCAATATTTTACATATTAAGATATATAGATAAGTAGTCATTGAGCTTTTAAAGCTCAAGTGTACACTGTATAGACTATAAATATAAATTTCCCTAAGTAGGTTTTGAATCAACTACTGTAATTTTGAGACATACTCCATTGTGCCACAATGGCGTCCACATTTTATAGCTTTTTTAAATTTTATAAGAGATATGCTGACAGAAAATACAGAAACAGAATCATAAATTAATTGACTGAAAAGTCTATCATCAATACAACCGCAGTCGTATACGTGCAAGTGTAAGCAGCACATTCATTTAGGGTTGTCACTTCGTTGAATTTTGACAGATATATAAATTAAAATTATATATTTAAATATTATGCGATAAATTCTGCCCCATTTCGTGAAAAGTTCAAAGGTCTACTTATTCCTTACGTATAGGGTAAGTCTTGCTACAAAAGGCTACTTAACCCATATTTAATTTCATAAATAAAATGAATATTTACAACAGCTTCGCTTTCTAAGCGAAACTACTTTAAGATAATTAAATGAGCAACACTAATTTACAAATTCTGTTCCCCATTTTTCCGCCGAACTCTAAAGATATTGCGGGTTGAGTGACGTCTCTGGTCTATGTATGTATTTACAAGCTTTTGTAATAATATTCATTTATCCAATAACAACCTTGATTATTCTGAATGGATGTTCAATTAAGATAAATTCTTGATCAATTAGCTATGTAGTTTGTTTGTTCGAGTGTGGTACGAATAATTTGTCCTAGAAAATCGTGGTAGTAGTATACATCCAGGTACTCGCTTTTATTTGGTCAAAGGATAAGAAGTAAGAGTTGGGCATACTTACTCACTGACCGAAGTGCCAATTTACACGCGTAAATATAAATTGTATTGGTGTACTTATAGGCCTGTATTTTTACACTGCACTCAATACTGAGATTGATCTTGAAATGCCGTTATCATTCGTAAATTGTATATCTATAAGTGAAAACGGCATCTCAAGATCGAACTCAGACTTGAGAGAGATTTATAAATGAAGGCCTTAATATATGATTTTAAATGATAGAAATTATCGCAGGTATTCTATATAATTACATACACATTTACAAGTAAATATTACACTCGACAGATTACGGTTTACGTAAGCGATATTTATTGATTTTATATCATTTATTGCGCTTATTAACGATAAAAATGTATGTCTCGAACGTTAATTGATTTCAATCTATCCAAGGACGACTTATTATATGAAAATTTTAAATTTTTATAATATTTATTTAATAAAAATAAAATATAAGTATATGATAGAAGCATAAAAACGTATATGCTAAAGAATTAAGCGATTAATACTGAAAAAGTACAAATATATGTATTTAAGTAAAAAGATAATAGGAAATATTTATGGAATTATCGTTATAGTAGAATAATCTACACATTTAAGTGTTTGCAATTAATATAAGTGTTTATAAACTATTTCAAATAAAATTATATTTCTAACAAAGCAAAATACGTTTTCATAAAGTTGTTATTCTTGTACAACTCTGAATCTGAACTTTTTAATAGTTGAGAATATTTCATAGTAGATTCTAATATTTTGTATTAAAGAAATCTGCTAAAGGTGATATGCAAACTTCTTAGATAAATATATGTAGATGACGTCAAATATTTATTTTTATCATGATAATTGTGTCTATTCCAAATTGTAGCATATCCAGGACAACCTTTAGATATAATTCAAATACTTTAAACCAAAATCTTACAATTTAAGTCATAAAAAACATGTTACTTACGCTTTACTTGCAGGTGGTTTCAGCGATTGGTCTGCTCCTCCATTTACAACTTGAACCGAGTTCTCTCCATTCACGATTTGGACAGCGTCTCCTTTTGCAACTTGGATGGAATTTCCGTTTCCATTTGCTATTTGGACCGACCCTCCTTGGACCGAGCTATCCCCATTAACTACTTGTACGGAGCTCGGCGCGGGCTCCGCTACTTGCACTGAGTCTTGCTCTGTCATTTCTGATACTTTCTATCCTTGGAAAAGTATCGATTGTTTAATCTGCTTTCCCTAAGAATTCGAAATGAAATTATAAATTAGCTTAAATCACAGGCAAATAAAAAACATACAACCTACTTAAATTGAACAGAGAGTATAGAGCAAAGTGATTTAACACTACGTTCCTTCTGACTACCCGCAAAATATGTAAAAATAAAAAGCTAAATACAGATTAAATAAGCAACACTAAAATCACGAATCAAAATAATTATTAATTTTAATTAAAAAAAAATATTGACGTGTCAAAACTCACAAGGATATTGGGCAGAGTGGGCGATCACTTTACAATCGAAGTAGAAACAATATCGCGTTATCATTATCATTAATTGTTCGATATAAATAATTCACGTTCTTATAGATATGGATGAATCAACTGATTAGAAATGGCGGACCGTTTAGTTATTGCTTAAATTATGTTATAATTTGAAATTATATCGTGTTTTAAAATTAACGTTTACATTTTATAAATTCTATCATCGGTATAGAATATAGAGACAGCGTTTGCACCACACGAGATGGTTGTACGTTGGATCCCATTTAGAGGAACATTTGAATTACTTTCATTTTCCTGCCTTGACAGATAAAGGGGTTGAGTACCGACATATATTTTATAGGTGAAGGCAATATTTTAACTGGACCTCTTCTTAACATGCTTTTCATGCATGTATTCTCCTATTATGTAATTCAGTCTTTTTTTTATCGTACAATCGTTCCATACAACGTGGCATTGGCAAAGTGATGATTGCCCAACTTAAAAGCATGTAACTCTATAAATTAAACGCTGAAGAACTGAACTGAGTGTTCTTATGCCACACGCGTCAGTTATGGTGTGGCGAGGCGATAGTATCTACAGTTGCAGAAAATAGGAAATCAATCAAATCGATAGAAAAAATCGTATTAGTATTTACATATTTTCTAATTTAGCGGCCATTCTTAATTATACGGCTAACACGTTGAGGTATTTCTCGGAACACTAAAGAGCTATACACCTATCAAGTTCCGATTGATACTACACATTGTTTCACTTAACTAATCCATGTAATCTCGAAACCGTCTAAGCGCTAGCCTATTTTGCTAACTGATAGAAATACCTTTGTAAAAAGTGAACAAAAATACGTGAAATAGAAAAAAAAATACTTAGAATAAAATTTAATAATATCGTGTATGTATGTGGAATGGTTAGATATATAAGTGAAATATATTAAATAAACGATAAATCGTACACCACTACATATCCTAATTTTCTTAAAAGTATTAAAGCGATTGGGCGGTCTTCGGGAAAATAGATGTGAAAATTATTTTTAAAACATCTTTTAAAATTGCCAACATTAGTTAGTCTGCATCGCTCCATTTATCCACCTTTCTCTACTACTTTCTTCTTCAGAGGAATCTATGACAAGTGGACGATGTTGGGACTTCAGGCCATCATCAGGAACGACCTAACAGTAAGTTACCCTTTCATATGACACCGTATGAAATCCAATACCCTGCGTACTCTGTACGCGCCCATGTCGCTAAAAAAAAGTTTTATCGTGTATAATATCTATGTACGTATATAAGTAGGTACATGTAGAGTCTAACAAAACTTAATTTTAATAAAATATTAACAACTTTAAAATAAGGCACATTGCTAATAAATACTTTTAGGCGCCATATAAATTTGTATATGGATCTGAAGATACGACTCAATTATTTATTTTTATATTATTACTAGCAACCGCCAGCGGCTTCGCCCGCTTAAACTACACAATTATTAATTCAATATACTGAATTACTTTATGTTCTAATATTTCATGTTTGCAGCGCACTTAGTGATTTCTAATATGCACATTTCAATAACTTTGGTACCATATTAGCGTAATTGTTATAAGAATTTTGAATGGTTTAAAAGAATGCAACCTACATTACCTACTATTTAAGATCAGTTATAAGATTTTTTTTGTAAATACATATATTAACGATTTTTTTTAGAGCGTATATTGCAAAATATACGCAAAGATATGGTTAATTTTTTTATTATGGTTAATATTGCAAAGATATGGTAAATTTTTTTTTACTTTTTTTACTTTCACCATATGTTAAAAAGAAATATAAGTATTAATTTGAACTATTCAAATAATTTACAATTGCATAAACAGACTTAAAGACGAAATAACTGGCCTTGACAGGGATTCATTCCTGATAGGGCTCTTATCACTTTTATGTAAATTTTTGTTATAGAGCATTATTAATTTAAACAAAAAAAATGTTATTCTCATATACACCCAGTATCAACATGTTGGACTTTAACGTTTCGAGTAACTCAGTCAGTATCGCGATCATACGGAAAGCAAGAGTCCGTTCCCTATTTTCCGCCGATTTCTGGAGGCATTGCGTAATAAGTGATGGAACTCAACGTCACGCTTTGCCTCGACACCAGAGCGAAGAAATGAAAATATAAATTTAAATAAATATTTCATTTCCTCGAGTAGACATAAAACCTACAACCAGTCGCATTTACTATAACACTTTCGTGCTTCTGCACCACGACTGGCCTCTTTATCTTTCTTCACAGCTTCACGCACTGTACTCCGCACAGAGTATAGACAAAGGGAACCGAGCGTTGAGACACTCCTTTCCCCACTTTCCACTAAATTTTTCGAGGCATTGCGTGTTGGGTGGCCGAACTTCACGCCTGTCTTTTGTATTGCTGCTAGAGCGAAAAAATATAAATATTAATATACAATAATGCATTACTTCGAGTGGAAATCGAACCCACACCCTTGTGCCCTTGTGCCACGAAGGCCTATGTTTTTCATGTGCAGATTTCGCTTTTATATCCTTTAATTATGTGTAGAATATGAAATACATTATATAGTTAACAGATGTTATAATTTATATCCCGAAAAACACACCCTTAGGGGTCGAATTTGGAAAAAAAAACTTGTTTCAAAATCCATGTCAAAATCCCATCTAGGGTAGTACGTAGACACTAAAATAATTCGTATGTAAAATTTGAGATTTTTGACCAGCACTTGTAATTACGAAATTGCATATACAATATTAACCCCAAAACTACATGCTTAGGTATCAAATTTAGCAAAATCTCGTCTTAGTTAACTACTTCCTATAAATAACGCTCATGTAAAATTTTAGACTCCTAGCACTTATAGTTACGAAGTTTCATACAAACTATCAACCCTAAAAACAACCCTTTAAGGATGGAATAGTGGAAATTCCCGTCTTCGTGTGTACTTGCGTCCTATAAGTGCCGTCCATAGAAAATTTAAGACTCCTAGCGCTTATAGTAACGAAGTTTCATGCAAACTACCAACCCTAAAAACAACCCTTTAGGGGTAGAATATTGGAAATTCCCGTCTCCGTGTGTACTTGCGTCCTATAAGTGACGTCCATAGAAAATTTGAGACACCTAGCACTTATAGTAATGAAGTTTCATACAAATTATCAACCCTAAAAACAACCCTTTAGGGGTGGAATATTGGAAATTCGCGTCTCCGTGTGTACTTACGTCCTATAGGTAATGTCCATAGAAAATTTGAGACTTCTAGCACTTATAGTATTGAAGTTTCATACAAACTATCAACCCTAAAAACAACCCCTTAGGGGTGGAATATTGGAAATTCCCGTCTCCGTGTGTACTTGCGTCCTATAAGTGACGTCTATAGAAAATTTAAGACTCCTAGCGCTTATAGTAACGAAGTTTGATGCAAACTACCAACCCTAAAAACAACCCTTTAGGGGTGGAATATTGGAAATTCGCGTCTCCATGTGTACTTACGTCTTATAAGTGACGTCCATGCAAAATTTGAGACTCCTAGCATTTGTAGTAAAGAAGTTTCATACAAACTTTCAACCCCAAAAACAACCCCTTAGAAGTCGAATATTACAAATTCCCGTCTTAGCGAGCACCTACGTCCTATAAGTAACTCCTATGCAAAATTTGAGATTCCTAGCACTTGTAGTTTCTGAGATTTCGTGATGAGTGAGTGACCTTTCGATTTTATATATATAGATTATCCTCCGTAGTATTAGCTTGCCATAGTAATATCATTTGTTGTCTAGTTGTAATATATGGTCGCGATCACCATAAAGAAATATTGGTATCTGTATTCTGCACCGGACTCTACATTTTAAATAGTTCACAAGTATTTTATTTACAATTCTTAATATTCTGTAATACATATATTTTGTTTTAGTTTAATATCATTGAAAAGCTAATACCCGTCTTAGAGTACATCCTTTACTATCTTAAAAATAACTGTAATAACTAGTATTTTGGATTTTTGTTATATAAAAATAGGAAAGACAGCTTATTATTTCAGAATTTCAAGAATCCTGCTACAGACTCTTATCAGTTTTCTACTTTAAAAATATTCTTTCTGTAAATAATATTTTTTAGTGTTTTCTTTTACAATCTTTCACCGTATGTAAAACAAAAAAAAATGTTTTTCTTTCTAAAGTAATAATAACCTATGCGAAACAATAAAAAACAGATCTTACTTTTTAAGCGTCTATTATATTATAAGTATAATAAGTACTTAATTTAATTTAATTTATTCACAAAATTGCCTATATCTAAATGCTATATGAGAATCATTTTGGAAAGAGAAGACGAGGTCTTTATTGTTTTTTCACACATCTCTAAATTTAAGTTTAATATTATTAAAACATACAGTTCAACAAAAGCATATTAAAATTACATTTATACATTTTTAAAATCAATATCTCAAATCTTAATAAATTTATATAGCTTTTTTCATTTATTCCATCCATCTTTAAATCAACATGGTGTATTATAAACAAAATGGGCGAACTATTACACTTTTAAAGTAGTGTCCTGCGTGACAATTTCATCTTCT
>JAEBDU010008557.1:1456-12180 GCA_016802625.1 Heliconius numata | reverse complement strand
AAGAACACAAGTCATCGGGCAAGCCATATGCTGGTAACTTTCCTATAAGGCTATCATGCCAAACCCTGTCGAAGGCCTTTGAGATGTCAAGTGAAACGGCCATCGCCTCACCATATCTCTCAATGGCCTCACTCCAGAAATGGGTGACATACGCTAGAAAATCCCCAGTAGACCGATTACGCCGAAAGCCATATTGGCGGTCACTGAGAAGGTCGTTTGTTTCTAGGTATGCCAAGAGTTTATTATTCAGAACACGTTCCATGACCTTACAGATTATAGACGTGACTGAGATTAAAGAGTGAAGAGAGAAGCTAAAAAAATGGTTTAGTTATATGGTAAAAAGCTATTGGAATACTTTATATTTCCGTTGTATTCATCATTTTTAAGTAAGTGGTAAAAGAGGGAGAACACAGTACCGCTGATTTTAGAAGAAGGTCACAAAAATCAAGAGAACTCCCGGAGGACATGTTTGAAGAGACGACAGTGAACTTAGGTATTTGGCGACGGTGTATGGGTAATAACCCATATACCCTTTACCCATACCCATTACTACGCATTTTTTGAAAGTGTTCAAGTTGTATCGAGCTGGCAACACTAAATATAGCCTAATTATGCTTCCTGATTTTTCCGGCACAACCAAGTCGGTTGAGGAATCATAGTGTTCTTAACACAAAACACTCTATTCCTAATTTTTTGCCCAATCTTGGAGACATACTGCATGAAGCAGCGGAACTCAACACTGCATTTCTCAATTAGATATAATCATTCAGATCGAAATAAAATATTAATTCATTCCAAAAACTATGAGGCAACATACCTGCGCTATCAGTTCAGGTGGTGGGCGTGGGGCATTCAAGGCATCATCATAGGCAATATCGTTGGGCATCAGATACTGTGGTAGGAGGTAGGTAGCGAGGAACTCAGGCGACGGCTGCAATGGGACCCGCTGTTTGGGCCCCGGCGGCATCACGCGAGGCGCTGGCGGCACATCTGGCCCGACTGTAACAAGGAAGAAATTTTAAAACTGATCTTTTTTTTTATATTGAGGACCGTCGTGGCGCAGGAACACAGGTGTTTGACTGTAAGCGCAACTGGTTGTGGGTTCGAACCCCACTCGCAAATTAAATATTTATTTAAATCAATATTTTCATACATTTAAATAAATAACTTTCTGGTGTAGGGGCAATACGCAATTCCTCTGGAATTCGGCGGAAAATCGAGAATGGAGTGTCTTAATACAATATTCCCTCTGCGTACCCTGCCGTGTATGGGATACAGGTGACGCTGACTTAATTTGATTTTTAATCTTTTTTTACTGAAATTTTTATATCTGATAAAGTACTGCTGATAATAAATGGTATTAAGCACCGCTGTATACCTGTTTAATAGGATAGGCAGTGAGAATTCAGTACTGAGACACCTGGTTCCCAATTCTGTACAATTATCAAGACATTGTGTGTTATGTGGCGGATGTTAGCGCCGCGCAGGCTGAAGGAATATAATTATTTAATACTTATATTTAACCACTCAGCATAATATGCGGGATATGTAAAAATCAAATAAACATATGCCATATATATGTTGTGTTTACTTTTAACCTCAATCCTAATCAATGCTTATATAGAAACAATAATAGTGTATTACAAGTGTCATTAAGACGATGCTTGAGAGCTTCTTTGAATTTTAATCTTTAGCTTTACGCTGAACCTTATCGTTTTAAGATATGTCCCATTTTCCACTCTATTCTCAAGTCATTACTTGTTGAATGGCGGAACTTAACGTCATGCTTTGTCTTGTTACCGAGGGAGGAACATGAATATAATTAATTCCGCTGAATGGTAGCACTATACAACCGTCGCGTCGTTTTAAAGCTTAATAAAAAAGTTTTAAAGTTAAATATTCAAAGGAAGAAGTTGAGTCTGATCGATACCCACTGCCAAAAAATGGATAGACCGAAGCATCTATCACTAGGATCTATTTTAATACTCAGCTAGCGTATACACTATAAGCTGTATGCCAGCTTCACGCTGTATCCTGCACAAAGCTTTGTGGGCAGTAAGTGTTAAGACACTCCGTTCATCACTTTCCGCCGAATTTTTCGAGGCATTACACATTGAGTGGCGTTACTCGTCGCCACGCTTTGCCTTGGTGCCGAAAGATAGAGCAAAGAACTTAAAATGTTAATAAATAATAATTCATCCCGAGTGGGGATCAAACCCCCAACCGTCGTGTTACAGTCGTACCCTTGTGTCCCTGCGCTACAATATCCTCAAAGGTAAAACGATGAACGATGTAAAAGGTTAAATAAACATTTTTACCTACACTTTCAGTAAATAGAATTTCAAGGATTTACGTCGAAGAAATTATTTCGTCCGGACGACTGTGATAAGCTAGTTTAAAACTAAGCTACGTCAGAAAAATAAACTTGCATTGCTAATAGAAATATAAAACTTTGATACCAATAATTTTACACTGAAAATTTACCATACCACTACACAGAATCATATTGTATTAACATTTAAATTATTTTCATAATATTTTTTTTTTTCATTATCTCAATAGAAAATTAAATAATCTCAAAAGAAACTACTTATTTTATCTATGAAATTCTAAAATTAAATAAAAAAACAAATAAAACAGAGAATTAGCTTCAATGATAAAAAAACCTTAGAATTCCTTGGAGAGTATGTTTAAAGATTGATAACTGTAGAAACGTATGAAGTGACTATAAAGGGCGACGCGGCGCTCAATATCCATTATTTATTTTACATGAGACATGTTAGAAGAGGTGAAAATTGACTAGAATTTAAATAATTGTAAGGTTCCGTAATTTAAAGTAAAACTAGAACCCCTAGAAGGTCTTTCCGTCTGTCACGAGCATTTTCCTAAAGGTTCCGTGGAGATGAAACTATAATTAGTGAGGCACTCGTGGCACAGTTGCTTAACATACGTAAACATGATGGTTATGGTTTCGATTCCCGTTGGGGGAATTAATTATATTAATTTCCTCACTTTTTGGTTACAAAACAAAGCCCGGCATTGAACTCCGGTCAACACGCAATGTCTCGTATATATTTTTATATAGAGAGAATAAAATCTTAACCCACTGTACCAACATGCTATCATTGTTTCAACTCCCTAAGTTAAAATAAAGAAGACAAAAACAAACTGGACAAAAGAAACATTTTAACCATTGTTGTGACTTCCGTCTGAGACATTATTAATTGTTTTTTATATTAAGAATTAAAATTTACGATGGTACCTGGGTTTGTAGTGGGTTCAATCTCCTCTAGGGGAACTATTCATGTTAATAAATATTCACTGTTTCCTTTTTATAAAATAAAGCGGAAGAAACGGAAACCGAATATATTCTATCTACTCACCTCGCAAAAAAACGAACAATAAGTTATTACTATTTAATATATTTCTTTAGCTCGACATTGTTTCCCACATGTAGCAAAGTAGGCAGAGCGAAGCTAGTGTTAGGACACTCCTTTCTCCGCGCACCGCCCAATTTTCGAGACTAATTTTTTAAATTACGTGCTGATTGGCGGTACTCAACGCTGCGTTTGGTTTATATTATTAGACCGAATCGAACACACAGCCCTCACTTTTAAAGTCTGACACTGTGCCTTGACACCCTCACAAAAGAAAAAAAGACCATTTGAAAATCATCTAACTCAACAAGTGCTTTAAGTTTAAAAATAATATTATTGATTTGTTCCGTTTTTATTAACTTTACTTCTAGAAAAAGTTTCGCAAGGTTTCATAGGAGCGTGGGGCACCTGGAATACTTTATAAGCTCACCAAGGCTAGTTTCAATGTCGGTAAAAACAATATGAGAGTTGAAAATTGATGAATGAATAAATAGGTCACTTTTCAACAAGCTTTTATTAGGTCGAGCTGTAACAAACTATGTAATAAAATATTAGACACTAAATTTGGCCCACTTTTGATAATTGTGTTATCATGAACCTTGGCCAGGCCAAGTTGTGGGTTCGGTTCCCACTTAAGGAAATGATGATTTAATATTTTTATTTCTTCGCTCAATTTGTGTTGCCGATGCAAAACCGGATACTAGACTGACTCAGCAGTACTAAACAATCAAAATAAAAATTCTACATAAACACGATTCAAATGAAAATCAATAAAGTTAATTCAGTTGAGTGTCGATAAAATTAGCTGAAAAGTTAGGCAGAGTGGTGTTAAGTTCCACCTGCCAACATGCAACATGCTTGAAAATTGTCGCTTTTCTTTAACACCAGACCTGAGATAAAAATATTTCAAGATAATAAATATTTCATTTATCAGATTGAGAATCGAACCCACAATCTTTACATTTACAGTCGCAGGCTCGTGTCCATGTGCCACGATGTCCTCGTAGTGAGATGAGACGTCGTGTCCAATATTCCTGGTATCAGCATCGACGGATGTTGGTTTGGCTTTATCTTCACAATGTCAGTAGTAATTAACAGTTATAAGCGGATGACAGAAAACAGCATGGACTTAGCTGAAGGTTGTTTCTGAGGACGAGGGGTTCGTGAAAGTCACTAGGTTTTAGTACAACTGAGACATTACAGAATATACATATATAATGTGAGCTATATGAGGGTTGGGTGATTCGAATAAACTAACTAAATTTATTTCTCTGTAATTAAGAGTCTATATTATAATAAATATTATTAAAAGCACAACTACAATATTATGTATATAATGTAATGTTGCAAATTACCTGTAAACAAGAGAAACGACGATTAAAGTTAATTATTGGTCTTTCTCTTTTATGTATTATTTTTATTCAATTTACTTTGGTTTTTAGTTATTAATCTCACATAAATGCTAAAAGCTTTTATCTTCACATGTATTCACTTTTTATATCTTCGATTTCTTCTTAGACTGTCAATTAATTATACACAACTGACGGGTGCCATAAAAAAAGGAACGCTATATTTAAAGAGAGTAAATTCTCTTTACATATATATAGATATGATAAAAAAAAATCAGCTATATCCTGCACACAGCAGGGCAGGCAGAGGGTTAAGACACTCCGCTCCGCACTTTCCACTGAATTCTGGAGGCATAGCGTATTGAGTGGCGGAACTCATCTCTGCGCTTTGCCTCGACACCAGAGCGAAGAAATGAAATTATAAATGTAAATAAATATTTCCTTTCCTCGAGTGGGGTTCGTACCCACAACCAGTCGATTTTGCAGCATATTTCGTATCTCTGCGCCACGACTGGCCCCTATATATAGATATGACATATATATAAACATATGTGGAACTCGTATCTGATTAGAATAATTTCACAGAACAACTCCCCGAAAATTTACAGGTACATAAAGTTAAATTTACATATATGTAGGGTGTTTGATAAAATTATATACGAGTATTCTGGGAGAATATTATTAGTGACGAACAAAATCATAAAACTATATTCTACGATGGCATGTCTTTTCTACCTTTATATTGTGGCTTCACATCCCAAGTAAAGCCTTTAATTATAATTAATTATCGATCGATGAAAAAATAGATTTCTGTAAATAAAAATTCTCTCTTTCAGGGTCAAACCCCTATGACCCTTTGTTATTAAGACAGAAGGGATTAGTGTTAAAAAAATCCGTTTCCGACTTTCAAGAATTTGAAACGTTGCAAATTGAATAGCAGAACTCAACGCCACGCTATATATACCGGAGCAAGGAAAAGAAAGTTACAGGCAGAGACCGGGTCACGACCACGATGGTTTCATGTAACCTGTCAAAAAAGAAAAAAATGGAGAATTTAACCACTAGGCGGCGAGGCTAAGCGCGGCGGCAGAATTCGGCAGAAAGTGGGGGGTCTCTTAACGGGAACAGAGCTTCTTAACACGAGGTTCCCAGGCTCCCTCTGGCTATTCTCTGTGTGATATACAGTGTGAAACAAAAAAAAATTAAAAATAGTATAAAGTGAGCTTACTCTACAGTTCATTATTACTCTCGGCCGATCTTTGTTAATATAGTTTCAATTTACGATAAAACGACGCAAAGTAGATTCTATATATAGAATTCATTTAAACCGTCTATTATTATGATGCAAGTAAATACGAGTATATTTATAATTATTTTAATTTAATTTATATTTATAAACTGTAAAGTTGTGTCCAACTTATACCGCACAAAGCAGTGTAGGTAGACGGAACCTGGGAACCTAGTGTCCAGACACTCCGCTCTCATTAAGACAATTCCGTTGCCTACATTCCTCTAAATTTTCAGGGTATTGCGTAAATGAGATTTGCCTTTGCCACATGTCGCTCCCATATGGCAAGACACACTGGTCAAACGCCTGAACTGATTTTAATGAGACTTCCACTGAAAGGCAGAAGTTGTAATAAGCCGCGAGCTTTTTGCGAGCAAAAGCAAATAAAACCCCAAAAGGAATCATAAAATCCTAAAAATTACATTTTATTTAGAGTACAACAGTGGAGATACTCGTTCTAAAATAACCAATCATCCCTAAACAATACGCTAAAGTAATAGTATAACACCAGAGGGCGAACCCACGGGCGGGCCATTAGTTTTAAGCAAATATTTACATTTATACAAGACATTCGCTTCTAAGTTAACTATCTATAAAGTTTAGAAGCGTATTGGAAACACTTTACTTGGCAGTAATCAACTCGGAGGAACTTCTGTGTTCCCAATTAAAGTAGTTTCCTCGTATCATATTTGTATTTGAATCTGTAACTACAGCGCTTCCAGTTGATTAGATGCCAACTTTGTAATAATTGTCAATATCGGTTACGTTATATTTATATATATTGTACTATTTAGTAATTTTGAAACAATAGAAAACTAATCTATATATATATAAAAGGACTTGTCCTGACTGACTGAGGTAAGACGCATGATGGTAGAAACGTGAATTTTGGACAGATTTTTACTTTCGTAATCTGGACATCCACTAAGAATGGATTTGGAAAAATTTTAACCCTAAAGGGGTGAAATAGGGGTTAAAAGTTTGTATGGAAAAATTAAATTAAATTAAATATTAAATTAAATCGGCACCGATTTTTATAAAATTTGAAATTTAGATTTTTAAAAGTATTTAATTGAACACGTGTTCCATCGTTTCTCCCCCGTGCAAATAAGGGATTGACAGTTTGTATAGATTTTTCTTAATCGGCACCAATTTTTATAAAATTTGAAATTCAGACTCTTAAAAATATTTCATTGAACACATGTTTCGTGGTTTATTAGAAATTCACCCCTAAATAAGCAAGCGAAGCTGCGCGCGTTCTCTAGTACTATATATATGTTTGTTATTCATAAGTTTTATTGAAACAAGTCATTTGTATTGAATTAAAAGTTGTTATGTCTATAGTAGACGTATCCGGATTCAGGATACACTTTATTGCAATGGGACAGTGTGATTTTAAATGTGATGGTTTTGGGTTCGATTTTCACTCGGCAATTTAAGTATATTCCCATTCTATAAAAACAAAGCGCGGCGTTGAGCATCGCCATTCAACACCTTATGTCGTGAATTCTGTCGAGAAGCTGCTTACCCTGCTATCCATACCTATATTATAAATTCGAAAGTAACTCTGTCTGTCTGTCTGTCTGTCTGTCTGTCTGTCTGTCTGTCTGTCTTTTACGCAATCAGGGCCAAACCGCTAATTTAATTGTGATAAAATACTCATATAGAGATACTTGAGGGTCCCGGGATGAACATAGGATACTTTTTTTTCTCATATTTGTAATATTTTCGACATATACCAATATATTAAAATAATTAATTTGACAAGACGGCTTGCAAAGTTTGCTGTTTTAAGAAAACGTCACCCAACGTGAGTTTGCTTAATGCATACATGGCGCGCGCCGATATAGATTTGTATACATTAACAAAAATTAGATGATTTCTATAATTTGATATTCATCCTTATGAAAATAAATGTAATAGTCACTTTTAGCATTTCATCTAGATGGAAATTATAGTTTACTGTATAACATTCTAATAAATAATTAAGGAGATGTCACTGATTCCAAATGATTAGCCTAGGAGTGGTATAGTATGACCGACGCGAACGGGCAGATATGACTTTGATGGTTTTGTAAATTTTTATATATTTTCAAATTACTATTATTTTTTATGTAATTATTTGCTGCTTATAATTAATTTATCTCAGTTCGGTTATCCACACCGATGTAATACACTTAAAATATCGTAATTTTAATCATTTGGGATTTTATTTAATATTGTTCGCAAAAATTAATAATTATCCTATATCTTATAAAACAAAGTCGCTTTTCGTGTCTGTCTGAACTTTCTAACTCTTCTTCTTCTAAACCACCCAACGGATTTTTATGCGGTTTTCACCATTAGGTCGAGTATTTCTCAGGGAAGGTTTATATATAGTTTATTATTTGTACATTCTTATGTAAATTAACATAAATACGATAAATGTGTCTAAAGTCCTACCCATTGAGACACTTTCGCGCATGCGCTGCTTTAATGGTAAATACTACATGAAAATAATGTACTAGAGTATTGTTCCTCTTAATAAGATCTACAAAAAAGTCCGTGACGGCATATTTTTAACTTTTAAGGATAACGTGTAGTGATCATATTTCTGTCTAAAAATAGTAACTTCAATATATTTTTTATTGTGAGGGATATTTTTCCATAATGGTATTAATCCTTATCCTTTAAAATACTTTATTAATTTTCTACGTTAAACGAAGATACAATTTGCTTTTTACACTATTTCGAAATTGCGAATAGTTTTAGAGAAAAACGCATTTAATTGTTGACACATCACGCCGTTGACTCATCAGCTGTGCCGACTCAAGTTTTACTTATCCCTTACTCTCAGCATATAAATAAGTATATTAGTTACGTTGGCCATTTAATGTAGATCAAAACTGTCTTTAACTGTTTTTTCATTTAAATAAGTACTTTAGAAGTTGTTACAATATCAAAACATCCTTGCTGCGAAACGCGCCCCGCGACGTTTTGCTTATACAAGCGCGTCATGAGCAGTCATCGGTGGTTCAGTGGTAGAACGCTCGCCTGCCACGCGGGCGGCCCGGGTTCGATTCCCGGCCAATGCATTCTATTTAATTTTCTTCACAGGCAGCCACGTAGTGCTTGCTTTTCAGCAGGGATAGAATACCCTCTTCAGCATTAACCACAAGCTCGATAAAAAAAAACCCGCCCGCTATAGAGGCATAGCAACGAAGATTTAGATGCGTTTGCACGTATTGGATAATTGGAGTTGAATGTATTATTTCAGCGCGATATATTTGGTTTCATATTTTTTGTACCAGTTATTAGTAGGAAGGCTTTTGTTTATAATTTCTTCCGTTTAAAAATAGTCATTTAACTATCTAAAAATAGTCATTTAACTACCTAAAAATAGTCATTTAAATATATTTTAATAAGTACTTGAAAAGATTAGTAGCACAGATTAAAATTACGGTACCTACTAAAAAATCCTTGCTGTGTAAAACAATTGGAAAATCTTTTTGGAACTACGAAAATGCGGGTTGCATTAGAGTTTAATTAATTTTCACATTATCTTAACTGCTTTGCAAACATACATTATATGAATAATCCAGTAGTAAAAGCGGGCGAAGCCGCAAGGGGGTCGCTAGTTTAATATAAAAAAATGTTTAGTACGCGCGCACGGCAAACTTTAGGTACTTTTTCTAATATTAAGAATTTCCTTTAGTTACTTTTACTTCTTTTGTTTGTTCATTTCGGTTACTCAGATATTTTTTCTAATAATTTAATTATTTAGGCTTATATTTTCGCGGGCGTAGCCGCGTCCGGGCCCACTAGTACGTAATACAGCGAAGTTAACAAAATACCATACCTTCACTTTCCCATTCTGGAACAGAATATTTTCAATCAATCATGGGGAATGTATGTATATATTCTTAACTTCCCACGCAAACAGAGGAGTGTTGTAGTTTGACGTGTGTATATGTGAGTGTATTATAAGTCCGTCTGTTGCATCGTAACTCCCGAACGGGTGGAGCGATTTTGATCTAATTTATTTTAATTGAAAAGTAACAACACGTTAAAGATCATCAGCAAGTTTCTAGTTGTTTGCTCACCTTATACATTTATATAAGACTAGCGGACGCGCGCAGCTTCGCTTGCGTAATTAGGGGTGAATTCTAATAAACCACGAAACATGTGTTCAATTAAATATTTTTAGGAGTCTAAATTTAAAATTTTATAACAATCGGTGGCGTTTTAAAGATTTTTCCATACAAACTTTCAACCCCTTATTTGCACCCTTAGGGGAAGAATTCTAGGAAACCATGAAACATGTGTTCAATTAAATACTTTTAAGAGTCTGAATTTCAAATTTTATAAAAATCAGTGAAGATTTTCTTTTTTTTCCATACAAATTTACAACCCCTATTTCACCCCTTTGGGGTAAAAATTTTTCAAAATCCCTTCTTAGTGGATGTCCAGATTATGAAAGTAAACATCTGTCCAAATTTCATGTTTCTACGCACAGCGGTTACGGCTGTGCGTGCGTCTCCTCCTCGTCTCGTCCTCAGTCAGTGAGGACAAGTCCTTTTATACAGGGTGGAAGAGGCAGCGCTTCTTTTACTGAAACTGCATATAGGGTAAAATATTTCAAGCCCAGAATTAAAAAAAATAATCAAGGTACCTCAACGGTTTGGACGTAGGATTTTTTTTTCATTTCACGATTTTTATCCATACCTGTAT
>JAEBDU010008531.1:0-11606 GCA_016802625.1 Heliconius numata | reverse complement strand
GAATTCACCCCCTAAGGGTGCAAATAAGGGGTTGAAAGTTTGTATGGAAAAATCTTTAAATCGCCACCGATTTTTATAAAATTTGAAATTTAGACTCTTAAAAATATTTCATTGAACACATGTTTCATGGGTTATTAGAATTCACCCTTAAATACGCAAGCGAAGCTGCGCGCGTCCGCTAGTCGTTAGATATAAGGGAGATATCATCCCAGACAGTTTATTCATGCATAGTTATATGAAATAAGTATGTGTACAACAACTCTTTATTCCAAAATATATAGAATGGTGCATTTTCGAAGACAGTTCTTCGTAATAAACAAACTAGATGATATCATTACGTCAGTCTGGTTGTTATATTTTATCAAAGATACTAGATATTTAGTATTACAATTGTGAAGTAACTTGGGTTGGATGAATACAGAATATTTCAATTACATTCTGTTGCGTATTTTTAGAAATAGCAAGCTAACAATAATAATATGCAAAAGCAAACTAAATGTTTCCTAAGATTTGTTTGCCTGTCGTCTCCAACTTGACTAGTAGGCACAAATGTTCGCTACCTCATGTCGGCCTTTATACTGTTCATAAAGAATACATTTTTATCTGTTTAGTAGTCGTGTTACGAAAGTGGTTGCATACATTTCAAAGGTGTGTTTTTATTTATTTCATACGTTTGTACGGTTTTTCACTACATATATATATATATTGCGACAAAAACTATTTATATGTAAAATATATATTATATATGTACCTACGAGGTACAATATAAATATTTATATGCTGTATGAAAAGTTTGGAAAAGCTAGCTAGCATAATTTGAACGCGCTCTTACGGGCTCGAGTAGCTGTAACGCATTCAAGACTTGTAAAACGCTACGCTTGGATCGTTTCCAAGAGGCGCGGGTTCAAATCCCACTACGTCCAAATTTATACATGTTGTAAAAGTAAATTTTCTTTCCTAAGTGTGGAGTAATACTTTAAAATTTTCAAAAATATTGTAAAACGCTGTTTCATACTATTGAACGACAGTCATATCTAACCTGTACTTTGTACATTTTCAAGCTTGTCTATTCAGACAAAATATACAGCAATCGTACAGTTTTAATAGAGATGAATAGAGTAGGTTTATAATTAGATTGCTTTTTATTTCTCATGAGAGCTACATAAAGATGAAGAAAAAATTAATTAAGCGGGAAAACGATATAGTTGGATCATATAATATTACATTAATTGCTCACTTATTAATTCTGTTTATTTTTTCATCATAAAAATTCTGTTTGCTATTCTTACATTTCATATTTTATTGAAATGATTTTTTAATAAAATATTTAGGAATGTAAACCGAATATTTCCACGTTTGTACTGGAGTTATAGGAGGACGACAGCCGCAGCCTTGCAGCGGCTTTGCAGCTGGTGGAAACTGAACCGGGTAGGAGTATTAATGTGATTATAATAATGTATTTATTGATTTTAATGGGATTCAAATTAATTTATTTCGGTTTTCAAGGCCAGGATAATAATTTTTTTGTTTAATAAATATTTAGTTAGCTATATGAATTTGGACTTTTGTAAACGTTAATAATTACTTTTATCTAATAGTTCAATGATTTATGAAATAAATATTTGTATTAATATCACTAATTTCGTTTGGGACGAGATGAGTTTTGCTGAAAAGCAATTATTATATTTACATATTTGAACAGTTTCAATAAAATTTCAGTTGTTTCAATATTTTAATATTCGAGCCTCGCTTCCCATCATCAGATATTAAATGACAAGAGTTATTTTTAACATATTTTATATGACTATCCGATCAAATAAAAAAAAATATAAATTTGGCCTTAAAACGAATTATTTTATTTAATAAAGCTGTAAGAAAAATAAATTAAGCAATATAACACATTATATATATCTTAAAAATACTATTTATTATAATAATTTACAACGTTTTATCATGAGATATATATGTGGTGTGCCAAGTTTACAAGAGTTCTTGTATATTATGAAAGACTGAAAGGAATATTAATGTAGGCCATTTTACGTAATATCAACGTTCTTATATACTTATACTCCTTATCGTACGACACCCGGCTGTAGATGATAGTCGGTAACCTTGGATGTAGGACGTGACTGCGAAAATATTGCTTTTTTCGTTGCTTCTATTATATTTAAACTCACGATACAAAAATACTCCAATAATGTATGTAAGTTACGTGTTTCCACGTTAAGTCGATTATTATGGAAACCTTCCTCCAGTATCTTTGATACTGTGTTTGCAAAAGTCAACCGAGATCTTTCCCTACCTCGCTTTCCCTTCAATCATAAATATGTTTTGCCATTCTTTCATAATTCATTCATTCAATGTAATCAAGGAAGCTAAGGTTCCATTAACCCTGTTATCGGCAGAATTACACCTTTCCACATCCATCTCGTATCTTCCATTTCTACTGAACAGACTTCTCAATAATATTAATTCATTCACTTGATCTAATATCAACATACGTTGGTTATAGAAATAAATATACAAGTACTTGTAAGAGACTTGTAGCGCAGAAATAAAAGCGTGAGACTGTAAACGCGATAGGTTATTGGTTTGATTCCTGGACTTTTTGGACTGGTTTGAACTGGAGGGAATTAAATATTTAATATTTTCATTTCTTTGCTCTGGTAACGCGAGGCAAAGGGCGGCGTTGAGACCCGCAACTCGGCACGCAATGATTCCAGAACTCAGCGAAAAGTGGGGGACGGAAAATTCTTGATGTGTCGCAACACTAGGTTCCCTCTGCCGGCCATGTTTTGTACAGGAGACGGCGGCGTGAGACTAAAAAAACAAATATTTATATATTACTATAAATATATGAAGATTTCGATAAAAAACCATTTATTAATAATAAAAAAATGTACAGGTATAACGATTGGTAAATATTTTTTGTGTAAATGTAAATATGGATGCTATTTTAGTATACTTTTAATGTATTAAGGATTTTTGTATTTTTTGTATTCGGTACCATTACAAAGCAATTTCTTAAACACCTGTCAAACCTAGTTTAGCCACACCGTCGATCGTCGTCACAGTACGATATTTTCGTTACAACAATGTAAAACGTTATAAAAATAACCAAACTTTGATTTATAACTTAGTGTTTGTACACCTGTAAATATGAAAGACCAAAGGTAAGTAACTCACTTTGTGCAGATCGACGTGAGCGGTAATTATTTTCCCGATAACCTTTTTTTTCTATACAAGATGGGAAATAAGGGATTGAGGTCGCAATTTATGAAATAGCACTTTGTTCGGAGCTCTGAGTGAAGTTTTATGAAGCTGTGAAATTTTAAAGATAAATGTTTTATTATTTATATAATATGCTTTATACATTAGTAGGAGTTATATAATGTAGTAGAACAAAAATAATAATAATTTCTCATTATTTTTTCGTAAACACGCGTAAAGATACATGTATGTACTTACATACCTAAAACAGTCCAAATATATAATTACACAGTATATTTAGTATTTAATAGAAAATAATGTGATATGGAGAATGACCTTCCTTTGAAACTTTCCGTTGAAGCTTCATTGTTTTGATAAGCAACCGTTAAGATAGACCTCGGTACAAAGAAACTTGTTGTTCATGTAAAGTGCACTATATGCACTATATCCTATTACACGTGGACTTCTTTGTGAGCGAACTTCAACTCCAATTGAAATACAAATATTAATAATATATTCAGTAAGAAGCTTATAAAACTTTATAGAAATTTATTATGTATTTTCTTTGAAATTCTTTTAGAAATTCTATCTACATTCCTGAGGCCATGAAATGAAATATTTATTTACGTTTATAATTCCATTTCTTCGCTCTGGTGTCGGAAAAAGCGCGGCGTTGTGTTCTGCCACTCAACACGTATGTTAATGCTTCCAGAATTCGGCAGAAAGTGGTGTCTTAACACTAGATTCTCTCTGCCTACCTTGCTTTGTGCGGGATACAGCGTGAAGCTGATCTACATTCCTACATAGGTATTTTGAATAATTCTTTCCTTTCAATATGTGTTTTAGTTATTTTTTCATATAACATTGTATCGTTTATAGTTTTGTATTTATATAAAAAAAAGAATATAGTTATTTAATTTTTCGAAGATTTTTCACTTTTTGTATTTTAATAAATAAATATCATGCTCTAAGGTAATAATGAGAGGTGGTAGACGCCATTTCCTACCAAGTATGACCCTGACCCTGAACATCCAAATAGGGAAGGAAGAAGATTAGTTGGAAAAAATGTAGCCGCAGACTGGACTAGAGAACAGAAGAGAAAGCGATTACGATATCAATATATCCATTCAAAGGAACAATTTGCTAAATAAGACCCGAGAACTGTTGATTACTTTTTAGGTAGTTTGCTATACATTTTCAAATGTGATGTTTTAAATATAATGTTGAAAGTGACAGTCACAATGTTAATAATTTAAGCTAGAATCTCATCTAAATATGTAAATTTCTTAACTGCGACTATGATTAAAAATATATTTTGCTTCTATTACGAACGCAATGAAAAGAAAATCTGGAGTGAAATTAGCCAAACTGGAGTCCTTTCTAGTACTGTACGTTTTATATTTTTTTTATACGGAGAAACGCTTCCAACTATCCAGAATAAGTTCTGTAACAATAAATGAATGGTGAATTATTCATTTTAAACAAAAGACAAAGAATTTCAAAACTTACTATTCCGCTAGAGTAAACTTTGATATAGAAATAGTTAAAGAACTTAAAAATCTTATTCCTTCTGTTTTAGGTAACGTTTCAAAATATTTTCTTGAACCATTTACATAGCCGTCTAGTATTGTGGTGGTATTTTTCTATTTGGAAATACTCGTATTTTAAATAACACATCGTTACTAACGTATTTGTGATGAATAAAAAAATGCGTTTATAAATTTGTTTTGGTTCTACGAAAATAGCACCAGTGCAATCAGTGTCTGTATAACATTTTAATAGCTTACAGTATTTCAAAGTGAGCGGCACTATATTTGTTACGAGCAGGTGTTATAGTTACTACGGATATAATGTTACGCTCGCCTCCACTACAACTCTGTTTGCATAAGATATTTCTACAACCTATATATATGTATGTTCTTTCTTACATTTATAACGTCTATTTTGTATCGTCAAGTTGTTAAAATAGAAATATCAAAAAAATATATATTAAAGCAAATAAATACTTGAATTTAAATGACACGCTAAAGTAAATGAAAAATGAGTTATATATATATACATATATAATTTTTTAAAAAAATTAAAGGTTTAAATTAAATAACAAAGTGAAAAAAAAAAAACAGAAATATTTTTATAAGAAATTATAAAACAAAACGATAATAAAATAAAAATCTAACTAGCTAGCTTTTTAAATAATTATACATTTCAAAGATTAAATATAAATATTTTCAACCGTATAACATTTCACTGAAATAGATTATATCATTAACTGAATAGCCTTATCCTGTTTCACAGTTTGTACAAGAGCTGCGGTTTGCAAAATATAATATTTAACATTGGGAACGAGAAAGACAATAATATCATTGTTTTAATTGCACTTTGCCCGCAACGCGTTTTAAATTAACTGTGATAACGTTATATTGGCGCTTCCTTACTGTAATATTTGCACGAGAAAATTGCCAAGAGTTATGTAAATATACTTAATTTGTATTGTGTAATATCTATAAGTTCCATTAATTACCTTGTTGTCAATTTGTTCTATGTAGTTTATGGATTTACCGCGCGGCATAGGGTAAAACCGGGATAGATGCCGCAGCGGGATAGATGCGCCATATTCAAAATACCTAACTTCCCGAACTCGCGACAAAAAAATAATTGTACAAGCAGGAGCCACAGTCTTCCCGCACCAAAGTTATTCACGGACATTCGTGCAATGAGGACGCGTTTAGCACATTTGAGTAAATATCTCCGCGGCGAAATTCGTGAACGCGTCAAAGATTTAAAGGTTAATATTTTGCGTTGTATAACTTTATAATTTGTTATCAATTACGCTATATTTTTTATTACGTCGATGTACTGGTTCATTAAGACTGATTTTTCGAGGTATACGTGCCCTTAGGGGCATCTATCCCTTTATACTCAATATATGGAGTTAGGTATATATTTTTAAAATATTTTTTAAAGTATTTATTAAAGATATGGCTGAGAGAAAGCAAAAACAATTGAAAACTAAGTTAGACTGTTTCATTAGAATCTTTAGAATGTTTCGAAAACTATAAAAATACGAAGTCGCAATCCGACCGGATTCAATGTGTAATGTGTCAGAACTGGCTAAATGAAATCTGTACACTTTTCAGAAATTATTGCGCAAGATGTGGAAAAATAAAAACCCTATATGGCTAAATTTTAATTAAATTGGAATAAGATATTGAAACTTAAGAATTTATATTTTAGTTAAACAAATGTTTTAAAATTTTAATAATGGTTACCTATTATTGTGATATTACAATTTAATAGCAATTATAAGATTTAAAAAAACACTATATACTTTTCATTATTATGATTATGTTTGTTGGAAACAAAATTGCTGTTTTAAAATTAGAATTATTTAACAATTGGTTTGGTTTTTTTATTTAATCGGTATAAAATGCACCTACCTTACTCTGCAGGTATCTATCCTCCCCAGCATTTTCATAGTGGGGCAACTATCCATATAGGTAGGCCTCTATCCTCAAAATTAATGTTTCACGAAAAGCTATTTTTTGCAAAATCTATATTTGATTTGTTCAAAAAAAAATAAAAGTAATTCATCACAAAGGATTGAGCTAGCTAAATAAATAAAAATTATTCCTATAAAAAATATATTTTATCTAATTAGGTGGATATTTCAAAAAGTGGGACATCTATCCCGGTTTTACCCTATATATAAGGAACATTATATCTATAACATTACATACCTTGGATATTATGCAATAAAAAATTGGCAAATTGGTAAATATTTTGTTGGAAAGATATTTTCTGATGGCGAAATAAAAAAATCACGTTTTGCAACTTTAACCTTCACAGTTATCTCTGTATCTCTAAAAGATTTTGAGTCCATTATTTGTTTGTTATGTGTTTCTAACCATTAAACACCTCCCGAGGTAAAGCATTATTTATTAAAATATATATATATATATTGTTAGAAATCGGAAGCGATTAATGTTTTTAAAATAAATAAGTTTAAGCTTAAGCTTCCTTTCGATAAAGGCCGTTGCCTACCATCAACTGCCCGCGTTTGACACAATTCCACTGCCTTTAATATATTTTTTGACCTACATCTACCCACTTTTACACGAGTACGCTAACAATATATTAAAGGCTCAGGCAATCACTTGGATAAAGTTTTTCTATAGCGTCTTACTTAGAAATTCCTCTTTTTTAATATTTTGATATTTTTAATTGATCCGGTATATTACATTATTTAAAATTATTGATAACACATTAAGGCACTCCATACTTGTACAAAGGAATGTTTTATTCAATATTTTGTTATGCATTTCTCACATGTTAATTGGCGAAATATAGGCATATTTTAAAAGTGTATATATTTTTTTAGAAAGTATATATATTATACATTATACATTGTCTCTCAAACACCAGCTGTCCACACTTAGTTTTTGCGGACCCACAAGCTGAGGAAGGGCGTCGTTTGCGGTCATCGCGGATGGAGGTCGAGAGTTTCCACCGCAAAACAGTTGTAGCTTCCAAGAAGTTTGAGAACTGTCTTACAAAATAATATATGCACGACATACATGTGGAAGCTAGGTTTAAGCAATTTATGGCGATAGTTTCTTGTTTCTTACAGAAATTTCTTTGAGACTGACATAAAAAAGCCTCGACCGTAGATCCGGTAGTGGTAATCTCCTTAAATTGCCAACCTCCCATCCTATAATGTACCCCAAATAGTACTTGGTGCACTGCTTATACATTTTGTTAGAGAAATGACAGTGAATATTCCGAAAACATAGTTCCCTCTTCCAACCGTCGGTTCTGCTGAATTTTTGCGAATTAATTTTAAGGGAATAAATCATAATTAATATATAACGTTTCAATCTTGTAATTCTTCATAAATCATTAATATTAATAATAATGTATTCTAAACTTAATTAACTGAATACTTAAACACAACGATGCCCATGCTGAAAACAATATTGAAACAAAGGAATTATAATTCTTTTGTTTGAATTTAACACTAGAACCGCCTCCGTCCCATTTTTGTCCCATACGCAAACTTGATTGTATGTAACTTTTTTATTTGTCAATTTATGTTGATGAAACTTTTTGACTTTTACAATTTTTACACATTTATCTAATTTAAAATATAATAAATTTTATAACTGTCATACTTTTCGAAAAAAATATGATTTTCCTAGAACTGCCGCTGGGTCATTTTTGTCCCGTCATTATTATTTCACTATTTGAGGGTATAATTTGACATATTTTCATGCCTCGAGGATGACATGGAGGTAAAGGAGCGACGCGGGAGTGGAGAAAAAAATAGAACACTAGGTTTAGCAGTCAATTCCTAAGTTTTTAGGGTTCCGTACATTTTAAGGAAAAAAGGAACCCTTATAAGAACACTTTGTTGCCCATCCGTCTGTCTGTGCCTTTATCTCAGGAATTCTTTTTAATATCGAGTTGATAAACATATAAGTATATAAATAAACAAAAATCTTCCTGAAAAAATCGTACTTAAAAAAAGATATGAAAGATGAATACACTTTTTTTACGATATCGTAAAAAAAGTGTATTTCGACACTCTAAAGGATTTTTTTTTTAATAATAAATAATAAGGTACTCCTGGTTAACATAGAATAATAAAATTTGGCAGCTAGCATCTACAGGTAGTAGTCGTTCAAGAAAAAATCTGAAAACTATACTTTTGTGTTTAAATCTTAAAAAATAATAGCCTGAAATGTGGGGCAAAATTGGTTTACTTACCAAATTTTGCCGCTAGTTCAAGTGAGGTATCAGAAACGGACTCTGGCTAACCTAAGCTTGAATTTCAGAAAAACGTTCGAGATCAAATATGGTCAAGGGTAGGGTAAGTAAAGGGAACCTGGGAACCTATTGTTAAGTACTCTGCTGGCATTTTCCGCCGAATTCTAGGGGTACAAGTAAAGATAATATATTAGTAAAGTTATAAATATTCTGTGAAGTAGGTACCACATATACAAAAAAAAATCTCTGTAATAAATGTACTAATGAAGAATATTATTATTAATGCATTATTTGGTCTAATGATAATATTAACTAATTTCAATAACTTATAATTTTGTAAGAGTTTATCAATAAGTTGTCACGATCTTATAACGTATTTGAAATATTTGATTTTTATTTTGTGTTTACTTTTTTGCTACTTTTGTGTTTGTTAAAAAATAAGAATTGATTTTAAATCGATTAATAAACGTGGTCTGTATATTTTACAAATTATTTAAATAATAATTTTAGTTTTATTCAACAATCAATATAATAAGTAGAATGGGACAAATTTGTCACGACGGCGGTTCGCGGGAGGTGTCAATCTTCGGCACTTCTAGTGTTAATTGATTATTTTTATAATTATTAGCATGAATAACAATTGATAGGCTTAGAAATAAAAGTAAGTAGAGTAGTTTTTCTCAACTCAAGTTGTTATTTACAAAAATCGTATTTATATATGTATCAGTACATAAAATATTAATATATTTACATAAAAAATACATAAGGAACTAAACACAAACTTTAATAGTCCTTTATATGTCATTAAGCATATGAAAGACGAATGTCATTAAGCATATGAAAGAAGAATTAACTTAGTTAACATGGAGAAGGAGTAAATGTTGTCGGAGAGGGAATCGTCGTCCAGGCCACATTTACACAATGAGTAGTCCCTGACCACTGGCAAGAGTACATGCATGCTCGCAAATTTTGGCATAATTTTTATTAATGTCGAGGTCATAGAAAATCTACAGTACATTTCAATAAGTCTCCCTTACATTGTACCACCATTCCCCTAATTTTAAGCTTAATTTGTTAACAGTTTCATTTTGGAGTAATTGGTCCATTAAATAGCCATGTCATTCATCAGCTCAAGTTTATTTAAATGATTAAAAGCGATGCACAAAATTTTAAATTTACTGAAAGGCCACCGTCAAACATCTTTAGGTTTATTAAGAAAGTAATCAGCGTTAAGAGAGGTTTAACGAAACAAATCTAAAGTTCTTTGAAATCAGTCGGGAGAAGCTGAAGGATTATTTGTTGAGATATTTACCGATAAATGAAAATAAATACGCAAATGTATGTTATTGAAAGGAAAGCGTTTGATTAAATACTTATTAAATATAAATATAAATAATATTACTACGAAGACAGGCTAAGAGAGGCTATTTTACCTTCCATAAAGTCTATTAAATAATAAAATATGTTATAACAAAATGAGAATATAAAAATTATATAATTAATGGTATTAAGTAATAACGATATAAATAAATATTTTATTACAAAACTCCATTCTTCAAAGTTCGTATTTAAAATGACATTAACTCAATTGTAAACACATTTTTTTAAGTAGTAAATTAATCCATACTTAACTTTTACCCGAAACAAAAACTTAGGTACTAAGCATACACTAAAAAAACTCAATATATTAAACTTAAACTTAAAATATTTCTTACTTAGTTGTGCCATTGAGAAATATGGAATTTTATATTTAAAATACAGTTTCAAAATAGTATATAATAGCAATTAGTTACCAGAAAAAGAAGAAAAACTACATACAATTTAATTGAGACACGAGGCGTGAATATCGCTTCAGTGGATTTATATAGAACCGTTGTAAAAATTTACTCAAGGGATTTCATTTCTATGGAAATATTTAAAGCGTGGGAATCTAAAACATAAAATAATAATAGTTACAACTGAATCAATTCTTTCGCTTCACTATTGTTTATTGTGAAGCAGCGATCCAAACGTTAATATACAAATTCTTAGAATCTGGTATTTATTTGTGTAGTTGTATTAGTTGTTTTGGAGATCCGAGAGGCCGTTGTGGCGCAGCGGCACTAGGGTGTAACTGAAACGCGACGGTTGTGGGTTCGATCCCCACTCGAGGAAACGTGTTGAATTAAGGTTCTGATTGAGGCATCAGCTGAAAGTCCGTTTTTTTTGTTAACAATTATTCGTTAAATTTTGCGGTGTGTTGCAATTGATATTTGTTTATTAGCTGCATGTGATCGGTGGCTGTGGTTTCGTATCTATCCAAGAAAATATTGGAGTTACGCTTGAACGATTTCCAAAAGGCGCGGGTTCAAATCCCTCTACGTTGAAATTTTCCGTTTCCTAAATAAGTGTCTTTCTTTCTGAAGTGTGAAATAACATTTTTTTTAAGAATATTGATGTTATAATATGTACCATAATATAGAAATATATACTTTTGCTATTTATCTTATCTGCTATTTCTACTATGTTTTAAAGCAACATTATTTGTCTATCCTATCCTATCCTATCCTATCCTATATCTTATAAAACAAAGTCGCTTTTCGTGTCTGTCTGAACTTTCTAACTCTTCTTCTTCTAAACCACCCAACGGATTT
>JAEBDU010008520.1:804-14975 GCA_016802625.1 Heliconius numata | reverse complement strand
GGGGATGTATTGGCCGGACGCGTCGAATACTGAAACAAAATATATCTGTTAAAATTATTGTTCTAATTAAATGTAATTTTAAGGTGAACACACTAAACTTTATAAATATGGAAATTCATCATCGGTATTTGAACCCAATTTTTCGTGATAGTACCTCCAAGTTCATCATAATTAAAATACTTTAATTTTTATATTTCAACACGGAAACAAAATGTTTTTCTTAATAAGTTTGTTGTTGTTAAATTTCTTGGAAAAGTTTACAATCTTCTATATATATAAAAGGACTTGTCCTCACTGACTGAGGTAAGACGCACGCACAGCCGTAACCGCTGATGGTAGAAACGTGAAATTTGGAAAGATATTTACTTTCGTAATCTGGACATCCACTAAGAAGGGATTTTGAAAAATTTTAAACTTAAAGGGGTCAAATAAGAGCTAAAAGTTTGTATGGAAAAAAAATAAAATCGGCGAATTTTATAAAATTTGATCAATGAAAAAATATTTCATTGAACACGTGTTTTATGGTTTATTATAATTCACCCCTAAGGGTACCAATAAGCAGGCGAAGCTGCGCGCGTCCGCTAGTCTTATATAATAAAAATAATTTATACATATAAAATAATATTTGGAAATATTATTCGCACTAATAATTTTATACTTCACGACGCGGCTAATAACTTTCGAAACATCGATCTGATAGAGTGGCTTGAATATTTCATTTATGACTTGAAAGGGTAAAGTTGGCGGGTCGCGAGTCACGACTAACTTATGAATATAGCAGCAACTAGCACTTAATACTTCACTTCCTGACTTCCCACAACGTTCATTATATATAGGAGTTCAATACAAATTGAAGTTACGATATTAATTATTATATTAGAAGTAAAAGAATATCCAAATAAGCCAAGCCATCAGCCAAGTTAAAAGGCAAGAAATCAGCTATTTCAAGCTGCCCATGCATTTGAAACTTTCATAACTCGTCTAATATAGACGAGGAAATTCCTGCTAAAAAATGATACTAATTGGTAAATACCATCAATAAAGTAAAAAAAAAAGTACATCAAAGAACGTTTTTAAAATATATGTTTTTGTTTCGTTCGATTTATTTTTAATAACAAAGTAAAACGATCAATATTAATAATTATATCCCATCAAAAACATAAATGTGAATTGAAACGCAAGTTAAACGTTAAGTGCATTACTTAACGTTTAACTTGGCTTTAACTTCACGACTTCACCGGCAAGAGAAAGAGAGATCTCTATGGATGCCTAATTCTATGTTCACTCTAGACTCGTAAAACTCAAGCTCTAAATTTGACTTGGCTATATTTACTACCAGCTACCTAGCAAAATATTAAACTAATAGTCCAGTACAATTTGAAAGTGCACTAATTTGCAAATATGTATAATAAAACCCGTAGGTAAAAGAAAATGAAAACTGAAAATACTACAATCATTAAAACTTTACTACGAATTAAGTTAATATTTTCAGATAGCAATTTTTAAAGTTTATAATGAGTAACTATGTCTAAGTCTTTACTTCATTTTTTATTTAGCAAGTAAAACTTACACAATATACTAGAGTTGCTTGGTAGATCATTTAATTTAATATTATGTTACACAAGTTGAAAAATATTTACAAATAAATACATCATCCATTTTTTTAGCTTCAGTCTGTATCCCACATATAGCGGGGTAGGCAGAGAGAACCTAGTAGTAAGACACTCTGCTCTCCACTTTCCACCGAATTCTAGACATTGCGTGTTGAATGGCGGAACTCAACGCCGCGCTACGCCTCGACGTGAGAGTGAAGAAATATGAATGTGAAGAAGAAAATATTTCAATTTCTGGATTGGAAATCGAACGCACAACTTGTCGCATTAGTTTTTGTGCTAATAGATCTCTTCGGCCAATCAGCCTATTCAAATATAAGAAAGTCATTCCTCTACCATAAATTATGGAAACCGGAAAATTTTCGTAAACATTAATTTCGGTTGAAGTAAATCATGCTTGCATTTCCTGTTATTTATTTCTTAGGCCATTTATTATATGGAGAGAGTAGAATGGGGATACTTGTACCTCTTTTCCTATGAACAAGGTCTATAAATATTTTTCATAACCGCGACAAGTCCTCGCCATTCTAACATTTATTAAATGTTCAATCGTGCTGATGTTACTTACTGCTATATAGGGAATTGATATGGAAGCTAAACGTAATATATTGTTTTTTTTATTTATGTAAGCAATTTATTTTATATGTGCCTCCAGAATTCAGCAGAAAGTGGGGAACGGAGTGTCTTAACACTAGGTTCCCTCTGCTTACCCTGCTGTGTGCGGGATACAGCGTGAAGCTGATTTGATTTGATTTTTTTGACTATAGATATGAACGAAGTGGCTATATTTTTTTTTTAGTGGCAGGGTAGGCTGAAGGAACCAAGTGCTAAAATACTTCGTGCCCACTTTCCGCGCAATTTTTCAAGGCAACTCGTGTTGAGTGTCTCAACGTAACTCAACGCCAGGCTTTTTGCCCGAGCGAAGAAATGCAAATATTAATAAACAACAATGCATTCCTTCGGGTGCGGAACGAACCCTCAACCGTCTCGTTACAGTCACACCTTTGCACCACTGCGCCTCGATAACTTCATATTTCATTAAGAAAATTTAGACAAAATAACCTAAATAAATAAAATGCCCTTATATTTTAGTATGTTAAGAACAAAAAGGGGCTAAAGGGAACATGTTGTTCCACTTCCGCACCAACATGTATCTACTAAAATACTTAAAACTTTGAAGTTTCAAACACTTTAGTTAAATTTCTTGTAGTCTCGAACATGACGTGAATTTATATTACATTTAGTACAGTACAAAACTTAAAGAGCATTCTCTTACAAAATTACTCGGGCATATAATTAATTGTTATCTTTATATTTCTAAAAATCGGAATTAATTAATTTTTGCTTACGCGACAGTTGCAGGTTCGATTTTCGATCGAGAAAATAATTGATTAATATTTTACTAATATTTTCATTTGTTTGCTTCCAAAATTTAAAATATCTGTAAAAAAATTCTAACAAGTAAAGCTTATTACTCTGTTCAAGAATATTATGTCAAAAATGTATGGAATTAATGTCTATTGAATGTAATGTAGGATAGCTGCCAGCAAATGTAATAGATTGTACCATTGATTTTGAAAAGAGCAACTGTTGAGTTTCTTGCCGGCTCTTCTCAGCAGAACTGCCTTCCGAACCGGTGGTAGCTTTTTGTTCATATGTTCATTCGACGATTCAAAAGTGCTTATAATAATTGCCTATTTGAATAAAGAATATTTTGAATTGAATTTTGAATTTTGAATTTTGAATTTTGAATTTTGAATTTTGACTTTTGACTTTTGAATTTTGAATTTTGAATTTTGAATTTTGAATTTGAATTGGAATAAGTTAAAACGTCGATTGTCAACACTCAACACGCAATGTATACGGGTTTCAGCGTGAAACTGAAAAAAATAACTTAAAAAAAGCTTTTCAGAGAACAGTTTCAAAAGGTATCATAGCTACCAGCTATTAATTAAAGTGGATACGACGTCGTAGTCACATGAACAGTTTTAATAAAATTTCCCTAACGCCTTTAATATTTCACGGAGAGTCACGAGAACGTAAATTGCCGAGAACATTATGGCGCTAAGGTTATTTTCATTTAGAAATATAATGGCATTAGTACAATCATTATGGAACGTATGGTCTTATCTTATATTATATTTTATTAGTTTTTTGTTATTATTGGAACATTTCCTCTATAAATGAATTATTTTCATATTATTTTTGAGTTCTGCTACTCAACACGGAATGTCTGGGGGTGGAGTGTTCGCAGATAGATCGCCGTAATTTGCGGAAGAAACAGAGAATTGTTCTTACAGAGAATGTCTGTCTAACATATTCTATTTTCCACCTCCAATCATTAGGAGTCTAAGATCAAATTAATGTTATTATCATCAGTGGGCATTTTCTTACATTTTATGACAAAAATGAAAATAAATTCTGATAAGATAAAAAAAATTCTCTTATGAGTTAAAGCATAAAACTATTATTATTGTATATCCATAAAAATCGATCGTGCACTGTAATCTTTAAGGTTGTGGATTCGATCCTCACTCGGGGGCATTCCCCCATTATGGTACCAAGGCAAACGCACCACTCAACACGCAATTTTTCAAAATTCAGCAGGAATTAGGGAACGGAGTGCCCTAACACTACATTCGCTCTACCTATATACATACAGCATGAAAATAAAAAAAAAAATTGAAAATCGAAGACATACATATAACAAACACATATATATATATATCATATAATATCATTCAATAATAAAATCGTAAGCATGTAATCCCCCTACATTTATCATGTACGATACATCCAACATCGCGAGACATATTTTACACACCCTTGTCAATGTCGCAGCTAAGTGCTGGAGGTGGAGGGCGGTTCTCTGGGAAGCTTTATATATGTATATTTGAGACATTAAGATTTTTTTTCATTTAAATATAATAAATATAGGTCGAGAATAATAATCATTTTTTAAAAGTAATGTTTTTTTTTTTTAATTTTTACTTTTATTTTTATACTCACAGCCGAAACTACGCGGCGTAGAACGCTGAAATTTGTAAGCTTTCTTTGGGCGTGACGATTACTAGGAAAGGATATTTCTAAATTTTTACGGGAATAAAAGAATAGTAAATTATGTGTTAATATATAAATAAATAAATATATTAAATAAAATAACCTTTTAGGCATTAAAATGTAGAAAATAATATTTAAAAAAGCACAAATACAAATAAATACATTTATATTTCTCTTGCGTAAATTGCATGAGATACTTAAGCGAGCGCTCATAAGGTAACTTCAATAGACAGACTTCTATCGTAATAGGTGCTTTGCTATTGCATATATGAAATAAACATGTCATGGAATAATATTATGTAGAATTACTATAGTTGTACATCGTTTATGTTAATATCAATATTTTATATATATCTATCTTCTTTATCTTTTTTTTCGCTGTATTTCCCATGTAGTAGGGTAGGCAGTGGCAACGTAGTGGTAATACACTCTGCTTCCCACTTTCCACCGAATTTTCGATTTCGATTGAATGGCAGAACTCAACGCTGCGTTTTGCCTTATCAGAGCGAAGAAATGAAAATATATAATAAATAATAATTAATTTCCCCGAGTGGAAATCGAACGCACAACCGTCGTGTTTACAGTCACGCTTGTGCCACAACGACAATTTAGTACTAGCTTATTTTTATCAAAATTTTTAAAAATTAATATATTAATATTATTAAGTATTATATACAATTTGGTAATAAGTTAGTGCAGTACGTTCTCCAGCGTGACGGGCGTGTCGGTGGAATGTCGCGTGCAGTCACGGCCGGCCGTTGCCCCAAATTGCGGTCAAACACCAATATTCTTTATTTGAGCTATTATCATGCAAAGTAATAGGAAATATACTAGTTTTCATGGTCATTACTTCTCTTTCATTGCAGTTAGTTATATTATTTCGTTAAAATTAAAGTTGGTTTCGTTTATATTAGAAAGTTGTGCCAGAATAATTTAATTTTAATTAAACATTCGTATCATTATGATTAAAACCTACAATTATGTGCGTTTTGTATATTTTTCACACTTTTCGCTTAATTTTGAAGGTTTTGCGTGCTGATTGCCGAAACTCAATGCCGTGTTTTGTCTCGTTACGAAATGGAAATTCTAAATATTTCATTTCCTCGAGTGAGAATCGAACCTGCAACCTATCGCGCTTACAGTCGGATGCTTGTGCCTCTGTGCCAAGACTGGTCTATGATTCGTAAGTGCGACAGGCGGCCGTAAATAAAGTGTAATAATCAATTCGATTTATTTTTTATTAACTTAACAGAATAGAAATAGTCTCTCGTCCATGCTCTAACTACCGAGTATATTAAAGACTTATTTTTTGGTTAAAAATAACCAAATAAATACATATTTTTATGTAGAACATCCCAAACAGAAACAAAAACCAATAGTTTCTTTAAGCGCGACGGACAGTGGAATAACCTACATTTGAAAACCTTTTTATCCTTAGAAATGAATGACTCAAAAGACTTTAAAGCTACAATTACAGATTTCATAAAAGATTTAAAGAAAAATTTTGACTTTAAATACATTATAAGCTGTATAAATCACATGAAACTCAGAAAATGGCACACGATAAATTTTTCTTGGTCCCGCTCCTCTCGGAAACGTGAAAGATAAATGAACTCATTTAGAAAGTTAACGGATATTGAATTTTGATGTCCGAAGGAATGATGGATTCATATAAATGAAATATTTTTAAGATATCTTTCTATCTTTTATCTATATCTAAAACAAGTTTGCTAAATTTTAATTAAAGAAAAGCGAAATTCCGTGTTGCAAATCCGCAATGGTTGAGGGTTTCAACTGATCACCTCAATCTATGGTTATGAATTATATGAGTTTTATTTCTCGGCCTGCAAGACAACGCGCGGCGTTAAGTACCGCCACTTACTACGTAACGTGTAGAATTCAAGTGGAGAGAGAACGGAAAGTCTTGGTGGTAGATTGGAGAAGCGCAAAGATATTTTAATTAATAAAAGGTAAGCAATATTTTTTAATTTCATTTTCTAAATCCTAATTCTTCTGTAGTAGACTGTAGCGCGGATTTCTAATTGTACTTATTTTTCCTTCGTAGCTTCACTGTGGCGTGTGCTATAAGATTTATATAAAATTAAAATTTTCTTATTCTTATCACGTAACTTATCAACTTTATACAAAGTTTTATGCAAAGCCTCGGAGCTATTATGATGCTAGTAACTTATATAAATCTAGATATCTATGTATAAATATTTATAAAATAGCTTTGTATTTATTTAAGTAGGCCAGTCGTGGCGCAGGACACCAAGACGCGTAAACGCGACTGGTTGTGAGTTCGATCCCCACTCGAAGAAATGAAATATTTATTTAAATTTATATTTCTATTTTTTCGCTCTGATGTCGAAAAAGCGGCGGAAAGTGGAGAACGGAGTGTCTTAACGCTAGGTTCCCAATTTTTTTTTATAAAATATACTTAGTCTCTCTCAATTCATTCCTATAAGAAAAGCAGTAATAATAAAATATTTTTTCATATGTTTTTTCAACTAACCGCATAGACCAAAAGAACGGAAAACAATTAAATATTTATTTTCATTATCACCTTAATATTAGGAACTCGTACAAAAACACGGATTTCCTAGTAATAATGGAACACCACCCACACTCTATATATATATAATTTTCAAGTGTGAAAAAATAAACATTACTATTAACTTTAGCAATATTAGTTTAAAATAGTTTTACTATAATATGTAACAGCAGAATTTCTACAAGCAGTTTTTAAGTAGGAGGAAGGAGGTGGTAGGAGAAAATTCTCGTCAAACCCGTCCGGCGAGGTCGAATGTATGAATGAAGAAATGAATCTTTCACTTTCACGCATTACTTATGAAATTGGCGATTTACATTGCACGCTGTGGTTTGCGCAAGGCGAGTACAAGTGAGTGCTTCGTAGGTATATCTGTTATGTCACGCTTGTTTCTTACTTAACGCTTTTTAACGTAGCTGTGTGTTTGTCGTTTTTTTATAGTTTCACGCTGTATCCCGCATTTAGCAGGATAGACAGAGGGAGCCTAGTGTTAGGGCTCTCTGCTTTACACTTTCCGCCGAACTTTAGATCAATGCAACGATTTTTGCCTCGTTATTAAAGCGAAGATATGAAAATAATAAACATTTTATCTCCTCAAGTAGAATCGAACCCACAACTTCTCATATTTCATCCGCACAGGATTATTTTTTCTATGGAAACGGCGTTCATTACAGCGAGTTTATTAGTACTTATTTTCTTAAGATTAATAAAAACAGATATTCGCTTATAAACGCGTAAAATTAAAAACATCATAAACTGGAACATTTAATTACCTTATTAAAAAACGGATCTCACATACTAACCATATATATTACTATCTAAATTACATACGATTCACCGATTTTGTACCTCGTTACGGTAGTGTGCCGTAAAGATAAAGCTATATAGTGACGTCATATGGTAGAATCAGGTCAGTTCACCCTAAATGGTTCATGAACCACTTCTAGTCGAAGTTTATAGCATATGCTATTGGGTTTATTGCATATACTATCCCTATAGTAAGGCTTTAGTACATATTTTTCTGTTACAATTTCGTAAGAGTTTCATCACTAAAGTGGTGGAAATATATATTTAGAAAAGTGGATTCTTTATTATCTCTATCTCAAATATGTCCACTATCAAGTTGCTTTCAGTTTGTTGAATATAACAGGAATTTAAAAATATTTGAGAGGAAATATGTAAAATGTTAGGACTTTATACCTAAGCTATTTTGAATTCTTACATGAAAATAGAAAAGCTTAGGAAATTCTTACTTGGGAATTGTAGAAAATATTATTAGCATATGTAATAGTAAGCCACTCGTGGTGTGACGAGTTGTGAGTTCGATTCCCAGTTAAAGAAAATCTTTATATTTTAATTTCTTCTCTTTGTCGAGGCAAAGCGCTGAGCTCAGCCACTTAACTTGCTATGCCTCCAGAATTTCAGTAGAAAATAGGGACGGGAGTGTCTCAACACTAGGTTATCCCTGCCTATCCTGCTGTGTGCGGGATAGAGCGTGAAATAAAACCCAAAACATACTTAGTCTGTACCTTCGCCCATTGATTTCACCAAGGTTAATTTACTTGCGTGATTAAGCCGCAACACTCGTTATATAACCGAATGTTGGATTTCTTATATTTAAAAAAAAACTGTTGTGCAAATTATGTGCAATAACATTGCAAATTAAAACTTTAACAGCGTATCCATTGGTAATTTTGTAATTAAAAATGGTATCTATAGACATATAGCATTTGAAACGTGAACTTAAAAGCTGTTTTGAATTCTAGAAATTCTATTTTGGAATGTTATATAAATAAGATTTAATGCTAAATATATTTTTTGTTAAATACAAACTTTAAATAATATTTAAAATCAATAAATTAAAATATGATAAACAAAATCATTATTCATACATAACATAGAGCCAGACCAACATTGAGGATAGTCGGCACAATTGTGTGAGTGTAAACTGGACAGGTTGTGGGTTCGATTTCCACTCGAGTCGACTCTTCGTTCTGGTGTCACGCAAATCGCGGCGTTGAGTTCCGCCACTAAACACGTAATACTTTCAGTATTCTACAGGAAATGGGAAACGGAGTGACTTAACACTAGGTTCCTTTACCCTACTCTCCCATGTGCATCCCGCATATAGTGAAGCTATACAAAAATAAATAAATAATAGACATACACTTGCAAAAGATCACAATTTCTTAAAACATAAAAAGATTTTAAAATAAGCATACGTTTTGAGAGGGCTCGGAGAGAAAATAATATTACATAATAACATATACCAAACACCATCTGTTCCAGAGGGCGCGATGCAGAGGCACGGACCAGCCCTCATTACTCTGGCGAGACGGACTCCCTCAGCACTCATTTTCCTCTCAATCCAGGTCACTCACATATTTCATTCATAAACTAGTTTGATAGTTACACAATCGCCATCAGGTTTCAATGGAAAGTGTTTTAGAAACCGCGGCCATGTTAAATATGTTAAAAGATGTAAATTAAATTTCTTCGGATTTTAAAGTAAATAATATGACGAGGCCGGTTGGTATTTGTGATAGGTTGTCTGTGTGTCCGCTTTTGCAATTCGCAATTTTAAGTGGAGAATGGACAATGCGTTAACCTAGAAATAATATATTTGTTTTCTCAATATGTTTATAATGAAGCAATCGTGAAACATGGACATGTACTTAGTTTAATGATAGTTGAATACAAAGCTTTTGATTATATTGTTACTAGTGGACCCGAACGCGGCTACGCCCGCTTGAACTATACGAATATTTATTAAATATATTTATGAAATTATTTTCAGTTTTCAATAAAGAGATATGCGGTTAAAAACAACGGTCGCTATGCGACCGTTGTTTTTAACATGGCAGAATAAATTCATGTCAAATTAATAAGTATTTTAATATATTGGTATATATCGAAAATATTATAAATTTGAGAAAAATAAGTATCCTATGTTCATCCCGAGACCCTCAAGTATATGAGTATTTTATCACAATAGAATTAACGGTTTGGCCCTGATTGCGTAAAAGACCGACAGACAGAACTTACTTTCGAATTTATAATATAGGCATGGATATGAACAACTTTGGAAGAGATCTCACGTATGTATAAATGTATTCAATAGATAATGGTGTAACCTATATAATGTACTACGTACCGCTTCGTTAATAATAATAATAATAATAATACTCTTTATTGTACACCCATAAGGAAAATAACAATAAAATAGACAACAAAAAAAAAAAAAACGAAAATGTACAAGAGGCGACCTTATCGCTAAAACAGCGATCTCTTCCAGGCAACCTTAAGGCATAGGATAAAAAAAGGGAGAAAAAGGGTTGAGGTGTAAACAATAATTATAATAAATTTATAAAGCAAACAGCATACATATATTAAATATATACAAATACAAATACCTAATTAAACGTATACATTACACATATATACTTACATACATAAATACATACATACATAAATACATACAAACATAAATACATACATACATACATACATACATACATACATACCTACATACATTACACTATACAGGTGGCAATACAAGAAGGCAGTTTAGAGGGCATGGTAGTGTAGTTTTAGGAGTCGCTTAAATGTTTTTAAAGATTTAGCCCGTCTGATATTCAGAGGTAAGGCATTCCAAAGTCGGGAGGATGTGACAGTAAAAGAATTGCTGAGGAAGGAAGAGGAGTGTGAAGGAATTTTTAGAATTAAGTTTTGTTCAGAGCGAAGATGTCGGGAATGAGAGTGCCCCAAAAACTCGAAACGCTCTTTAAGATATGGTGGTGTTAGTGGATCAAATAGTACACAGTAAAGAAGACGGAGAATATGAGTATTCCTGCGAAGACGGATTGGGAGCCACTTGAGCTTTTTACGGAAGTCGGAGACATGGTCGTACTTTTTTAATCCAAAAATAAACCGAATAGCAAGATTTTGTAATCGCTCAAGTTTGTTTAACTGCTCCTCTTTCAAATCAAGATAACAAGAGTCAGCATAATCAAGAATTGGTAAAAGTAGAGACTGTGCTAACACAATTTTTGTTGGAATAGGAAGGAAATTACGTAGCCTGAAAAGATATCCTACTGATGCAAACATCTTCCTGCTTACCTCACTCACCTGCGGATTCCAGGACAAATTGTGATCGATGATGATACCAAGATTTTTAACTGATTTACTATACGGTATAATTTGGCCATTTAAAATTATATCAGGTAAGGTGGGTATGCTAATTTTAGATATAAGCTTTGGACTACCAACAACAATGGCTTGAGACTTGCTAGGATTCAATTGCACTCCAAAGCACCTACTCCATGCGGATATTTTCGTTAAATTATTGTTTATCGTATTAATAGCCGCTGGTAGCTCAGAAGTTTTACATTTACAATAAATTTGGAGATCATCTGCGTATAGGTGGTAGAGAGAAGTGATATGTTGGGAAATATTATTAATAAAAAGTGAAAACAACAGAGGAGACAACACGCCACCCTGCGGGACGCCAGCATTGACTGAGGACCAGTCCGAATAAGAATCACAAATTCGTATACGTTGACGGCGTCCATGCAGGTAATTACGAAACCAGTCGATTACATTAGGAGATATGTTAAGAGAACCTAAAGTGGCAAGCATTATGTCAAAATCTACGGTGCCAAAAGCATTACTAAAATCCAGCAACACTAATACCGTGACCTGTTGACTGTCCATACCCATTCGGATATCATCGGTTATTTTGACAAGTGCTGTAATCGTGCTATGACCAGGACGGAAACCGGATTGCAAAGGATTTAGAAGGTTATTTTTAGAAAGGAAATATGTGAGTTGGCTTTGCACCATGCGCTCTAGGACTTTGGATAAGAAAGGAAGTATGGAAATTGGACGGTAATCGTTATCACAAGTGGGATTGTTCTTTTTAGGTAAGGGAATGATTTGTGCTTCCTTCCATGCTGAAGGGAATTCACAGGAATCAATGGAAAAATTAAGCATGGAAGTTAGGATGGGACAAATGATATCAAGTATGGGGATGATCATTTTACGGCTGACGCAGTCAGCACCAACAGCATCGGAGCTAATAGCTATAATATTTTTCTTAACATCACTTTCCGTAAATCGACTAAAGAAAAAATTTGGAATATTAGGAGAGGCGAAAGCGGCGATTTGATTTAGTGTATTGTGTTTGGTAGTATCATTAATGTTACTCGAAGAAGAGAAATGCTTATTTAGCTTGTTTAGATTTATATTCTGAGGATTAAGGTTTTGACGTGCTTTACCTACTCCTATGGATTCAAGAAATTTCCACACTCTAGAAGAATCATCTTCTTCAAGTATAGATTTATGGATATGGCGTCGTTGATGGTCTCTACACACTCTATTGCAATGATTCCGAGCTTTATTGTATTTAAGTTTATTTTTGTCACTAGGATTTAAAATATAACGTGCTTTTGCCATATTTTTCTTTCTTTGCAGCCTTTTTATATCCTCAGTTAGCCAGGGAGCAGGAAGATGTCTCACCCGAATAGGACGCAATGGAGCGTGACGATCATAAAGTTGCAATATTAAGGAGTTGAAAGCAGCAACTTGCTCGTTAATTGTTGCATAATTTGAAATTTCGTGCCAGTTTGTTGCAGCTGCGTCTTCCCGCAGTTGATTCCAGTCTATTCCACCAAAATTGCGTCGCAGAAGAATTCTTGATTTAGCTTTTGGGGGTTTAATTTTATACGATAAGTAAATAAGGTCATGATAAGAAAAGGCCAGAGCAGGGTATTGACCGTGTTTTTCAACGTGATCAACAGAAGAGACAAGAGCTAAGTCCAGAAGTGAGGGTAAACAATTTGGAAAGTTATGCGTTGCAGTGAGAGGAAGAACATGCAAATTAGCACCAGTAACCAAGGACCTCAGGCGAGAGGCACGATGGTCATCTTTTAACAGACATGTGTTAAAATCACCCATTAAAATTGTATGAGGATATAAAGGCTTCAGTCGCTCCAACAGGGTTTCAAAAGATGAAAAGTAGTCGATCGTAAGGTTCGGACTGTAATAAACTCCCAGTAAGACCCTTGTATGTGAGAGAACTACTTCAATAAACAGGTGTTCGGGGCCACCATCTGTTTGGTGCTGCGATTGGTCCACTATACTAAAAGCAATATGCGAACGTAGATATATAGCAACACCACCCCCAGAGCGGCCAATACGATCATTACGAATCAAATGAAACCCTGGAAGCGAGTAAGAAGTCGATGGCAGACATGGCTTTAGCCAAGTTTCTGATACCAATATTGCATGAATATTTTTACTATCGAAGGAAGCAAGAAGATCTGAATAATGTGCAGGAACACTTTGCGCGTTGATATGAATAACATTGAAATTTTTCAGAGTGTCTGAGAAGTTGACGTCAATGATTTCGCCTAATGTGGGAATACTGAGAAAACTGTCTGTACTACTTGCCCCACTAGAAAAGGAAGAGAAGGACAGGAATGAATCATAGTCATCATTACTATTTGCCATAATGAATAAATACTATTTATGTTTTACAAATAAATATATAAATATTAAATATATATAAAATAAATATGTGAAGAAATAAATAAATAATAATAATAAATTAAATAAATTAAATTACTTAAATAACTTAGTACCCGCCAGTTGCAAAGAGAGATTATACATATGTACACTGAAGAGAAATACAAAAAGAAAAACCAAATTAATTAATTAATGTATAAAATCTGGCTTAAAACTACAAATAATAATAGATAATAATATAAGGACAAGCAAAGCAAAACATCAAAAGAAAAAAAAAAAATGAAGATATACATATAAAAGCATAGCAGTAAAAGTGAATATTACAATGATTCTGTCAACCAAAAAAAAAAAAAAAATCTTATCGGTACTTATTTCCATAAGAATAATAATGATAAAATTACAGAATGTATGAAAAACAAAAA
>JAEBDU010008517.1:3041-13128 GCA_016802625.1 Heliconius numata | reverse complement strand
AACCTTAGTACTTTTAAGTATTGTTTAGGTAATAATTATAAAGGATCTCAGTAAGTAATTAGAACTGAATACTTATTTAATAGATGCTATGCCAAAGTTAATTCTTATTTTTATTGTTGTTCTACCTTTAAAATAAATAGTAATATTTAATTATTATTTTGGATACTTAATTACCATTTTGGAGTCTATTTTGTTGTAATTTTATAATTATACTAGTGGACCCGGACGCGGCTACGCCTGCTTGAACTAAAAGAATATTTATTAAATATTATATAATATATTTATTTTTATAAGGATGAATATCAAAATATAAGTTCATTTTGGGTGACGTTTTCTTAAAACAACAAAGAAACTTTGCAAACCGGTGCTTAGCAACGACGGTTGTTATTAACATGGCAGAATAAATTGCATGTCAAATTAGAAAGTATTATAATGTATTAGTACATATGTGTAATGTAATATTATATAGCCTATAGCACTTCTGAAGAATGCAGCTTTCATACAAAACAAAAACATAGTAAATCGGACCAGTAGATCCAGAGATCTTAGCGTTCAAACAAACAAACAAACAAACAAATTCTTCCGCTTTATTATATTAAGTATAGATTGACTTTGATTAATACTTAATGAAAGATTGTGTTCAATAACAAAAAGTGACTACTTAAATTAATATAAGTTCGTTTTTATTTGAAAAAAAAATAGACAGGCAAGTATCCCCCGAACTATTTTTAACGTTAGGCTAGTATCCGCCATAGTAGGCAACTATCCCCTTTTTTAGAGGCCACATAAAACAGGCTGTACTCAAAATTAATAATAGTTATATTTGAAAAAATTGGCTAAGTTAGAAGATTAATATACTATGTTTAAGAACACACATTGAATAGGTAATGTAGTGGTATACATTTCTAACAAAAGAGCTTTTTCAAAAAGTGTGGCAACTATCCGGGTTTTACCCTATTGCATATTTTTGAAAATCCAACGCAAGCTTTCGAATACTTTGCAATATGTGTAGGTATGTGTTAATGAGAGTTTCTTTTTGAATACCTACTAGAATTTAAAAACACATTTATATTTTGAAATATTTCTCGTTTTAACAGAGCAACGAAAAAATAAAATTTCCATTCCATTAAATTTCAAATAGAAATATAATCAACAAAATACCTCAACCATTTCCATTCAACAAACAAACGTACAGTTAATAATTAATTTTGTTATAATATAGGTAAATCAGTTCTGGAAGAGAACTATGTAGCTAGCTGGTCGTCCGTGAGTGCTTCTACTTGTCCCGACAACTTAGTTGCGACGACAACTAAATTAAATAGTTGCCATAGGAAACTGGGTTGTCGTAAACAATTTGCTTCACATTATACGAGTATGTATATACAAGGTATGGAATACTAGCAGGTAATGTTAATATACTAGTGTAGATCATTTGAATTCCTTGTTTTAATTATTTATTAAACTGGTTTTGGATTTGTAAAAATTAATATTGAATAGAATGTTGTCTTTCTTTCTGGTTCGATACTAAGAAATAGGCAATCTAGGAGCAATATTTTTACTTCGATATTCTACATTATAATGTATTGAATTATTATATTTTATTGCCTTAAAAAGAGTACATTTTGTTAGTATTTTTCTCCATACATGTATGATACCTGGGAAATATTAATCTATATATATAAAAGGACTTGTCCTCACTGACTGAGGTAAGACGCACGCACAGCCATAACCGCTCATGGTAAAAACGTGAAATTTGGACAGATGTTTACTTTCGTAATCTGGACATCCACTAAGAAGGGATTTTGAAAAATTTTAACCCTAAAGGGGTGAAATAGGGGTTGAAAGTTAGTATGGAAAAAATTTTAAATCGGCACCGATTCTTATAAAATTTGAAATTCAGACTCTTAAAAGTATATAATTGAACACGTGTTTCATGGCTTTCTAGAATTCTTTCCACAAGGGTGCAAATAAGGGGTTGAAAGTTTTTTTGGAAAAATCTTTAAAACGCCACTGATTTTTATAAAATTTGAAATTTAGACTCTTAAAAATATTTCATTGAACACATGTTTCATGGTTTATTAGAATTCATCCCTCAATATGTAAGCGAAGTTGCGCGCGTCCGCTAGTTATCTATAAAATAGCTGCATGAATCTATTGCAATGGTTCATTTCTCTAAGTACCTATCACATTTTTACAGAACTCATAAAAACATGTAAGTAGTTTAAAATATTAAAGCGAAAAAAAAAAGACATTAAAAGTAAAGTAATTTTTATTTGAAACTTACTTATAAAATTCCCATAGGGCTTCAGGCTTGTAATTTATAAACGTGTACGTCACTTGAGTGACATTTGACATGAAATTGTGATAGCTTTTCAAGTTAGCGGGAACAATAGAAATTGAAGCTCTCATTTTCAGTTAACAAATATCAGACAACAATTATTCTTCGACAGCCCCCATGCCCCAGCCCCCAGGGAATGGCGCTCCTTGGCTGATCTATAATGATGCCAAGCCAGAACCATCAGCCAAGTTAACTTAAGGCTAGTTATATACACTAGCGTGCTCTGTGGAACAACTGCCACGCGATAAATAAATTATTTATGAATTCATAATTGTGTATAAAATGCACTAGAAATTTTTATTTTATACCTTATTTATTAGTAAACCTGCAAATGGCAGTAAGTAATTGTTTTTTTTTTAATTTTATATATTATTTTTTTTTTTTTTTTAGTTTTATTCCACACATAGCAGGGTAGGCAGAGGGAACCAGGGAACCTAGTATTAATACTCCGTTTCCCATTACACCTTCCGCCAAAATATGAAGGCTGATATTTTTAAGATCTGAGGTACCTACATCCTAAGCTAATCTAGTATTATTACAATGATCTACAAAGCAGCTTCGCTTTGAATTTTCACAATATCTATGTTTCCCTTGAAGTTAACCCTTTGTAAATCCGACCACAGGAGACACGCGCTGATATATCGGAGGGTAACTAATGAATGATGATAAATTGTTTTGGCGTTCCATGTCGCTTGGAGCTAACTTAGTTCACGTGGCCGTTTAGTTAGGCTATATACTCCTGGGCATAAATGCCTATTTTAATCTATTGAAGTTGTATCGATCGTTAATATTGCTTTCTTTATATTGTTATGGATAATTATTTTCTTGATTTAAGTTTTATTTATTGGTAGCAAGTTGATACTTTTTCCTGGATAGCAGGGTTCACAGGTATTCCACTGTGTAAAGGCGGCACATATAATGGCATACATATAAGTACATAACACGCTTCGCACAATAATACATATTTTTCTTATATCAAAAAAATGTCTGACATTATAGTTGGGTAGTATCATCACCACAGAAGGAACCTAATGTTAAGACACTTCCGTTACCCACTTTCCCTCGAATTCTGAGTGTTGGGTTGCCGAACTCAACTCGGAGGAACTGAACGTGTAAAATATTTCTTTTCCTCGAGTGGAAATCGAACTCTCTGCCTGTCGTATTTACAGTCTGGTCTCTAAAAATGTCGTCTATAAAAAAATACATGAAATTACAACTTTACAAGTGGTAATATATGACGAAATAATGAAAAATAATTTACATTGTTTCGTCATAAATCTCTAAAATTTTAAAACTGTCGCCATGAATTCGATAAATATATATATTTTTATATACTTTTACACAAAATATATAGATATGTACTGTACATATAAAATATGTACTTTATTTTAACTTTGGAACCCCAAGCATCCCCAAGTAGTTCCCCATTATGTCTGACGAATATGATACCCTCATGACGTCAACTGAATGTCACGTCATTTCCTTTCTCTACAACAGTAAATCTGATGAAGCGTGGACAGCGTGTTTACTATAGAGATAGCCATGACCAATCCACGCATCGGAAGTGACAGGGCGATTGAAGCATTAAACGTAACGCCAAACGGACGAACTCTGGACAAACGTTAGATTTGTAGGTTCTTATCTCAATGTTGTTTTTAATATTACTATGGCAGGGTCTATACAAACGATTTAGTTTAGTTTTTTTGTGTTTTTGAAGAAATAGAGTTGATTCATGCGAATGTTTATGAATGAATCAATCAGCTTCACGCTGTATCACGCACACAGCAGGTTAGGTAAAGGGAACTTAGCACATATATTTTATAGGGAAGTCGTGGCTCAGGAGCACAAGGTTCCCTCTGCCTACAGTGCAGTGTATGAGATACAACGTGAAGCTTACATTCTATGAAAAAATTACGAGATTGGTTCTCGCCTCGCAAAGGTCACTGAAGTGAAGAGAGAGTAGGGAACGGAATTTGTTAACACTTTTAACGTTAACTGAGTCTCCACCTAGAATATCGAGCACAATTTTTTTTTAAACTATTATCATTTGTGAGAATAAAAATAAACTTTTATTATACGTAGTTACCATCGAATTTACTGTAGGTAGGTACCTACTCTTAGAGGAAAATTCGCGCGCAACATCCCGTTTGTGTTCAAACGCTGCAATACACGGGAAAAGGAATAAAATAAAACATAGTCGTCTTTAAATGCAGGTGTATAGAGGAAGTTAATAATGGACAGAACTGTAGTGGAAAGCCTGGCTCATGTTTGTATATGTACCTGCTAGTCTCTTCTCCCTAATCTTTTCTGTGTCATACTCTGGGTTAAGTTATACGATTTAAATATTAATTTAGAGTTTTGGAAAAAAAATCTATTTGAAGTAATATTACCTTTAATTAATAAAAACACTATAAAAAGTCTCTGGTTATATTTTTTTAAATATAATTTTAAAAAATACTTTGGTAGTCAATAGCTTCAATTTATTTTAAACGTTTTTATTATAGAGATTTTTTTTATGCATGCATTAAAATAAAATTTCAAAAACTAAGTTGGGCTAGAACGCTCCAATAAATAGATTAGTTAACGTGTATAACAGAATGACAAAATATCAGGATATTGATATCCTCTCCTGAGGCTAGTATTGATATCCTCTCAATATCTATCTCAATAGCCTTGAAATGTTCAAAACTAGAGCTATTGCATTTCTTCTCTCTTCTCAGTTTTGACACTAAGATGTCATCCTTCCTCTATCTCGTTTCTGTATGTTATTTCATGTATATTGTAATTTTTTGTTTAATTTTATATAGTTTTTGTTAAGTCCTTTTTGTTTTCGAATAAGAGAGATAAAACACTAAGCCAATAGTTTCTAAGACATGTTTGTGATATCCGATCAAGTGTATATTAGTTGCCCTTAATAAATAAATAAAATAAATACTTATAATTTGTATAGAAAACTATGAAAAATACTTATGAAGTAGTGATAAGATAAGTGATAGATATTGTATATAATAAGTACTACTAAAAATATTTACACATTTATATTATGTTCGTATGTATTTCACAATATCTTTATATATTTTTTTGTCTTCAGGCGAATCTCGCAGAAAAAGAATGTGAAAGAGTAGGAGAGAGAGAGAGAGAGAATTGAATTATTTCATCATAAAAAGAAAAGTCTTTCATAACTTGGACTAAGCAACAACATTACCGTACACATACAGCACTCACGCGCCGCGATTGTTCTTTTCTGCCGAGAATTAGCAAACATTTCCAAATGCTTTTTAATACCGCACTCAAAATGTACAGAATGTAAGGAGCTTTTAATGTTATGTGGGGGGGAGGTTGGAGGGGGGGTACAATAATTTTGTTTTGTTTTCTCGTTACTCCACTGCTTTAGTATTCATATCTGCCTTAATTCCATAAAATTTTACTTTTTGGTACTCGTCACACAAAATTCAAACAATGCTTACTTTTAATATATTTAAATATTTTTAAAATATATGTGGGTATGTAGATAAATATATTTATCTTTTTTAGCTTTAGGGAAAACGAAAATAATCATTTTCTCGAATCGAACCCATCAGTATAGAATTCATAATTAATCGCTATCACATATCCTCAAATGATAAACAATGTCTTAGAATTTCACTTATTTAAATATGAAAGTATGTTTATACATTTTAAATTTAAAGATTTTTCTAAGTTTGTTACATCGCTTTAGGTAAAATAATAGTTGTGAATCAACAGGAAGTAGTCGTGCGAATCGCCTAATGCCATCAATGCTTAAAGGCTATTTTGCCTAATGTGGTTGTGCTTGTTCTGGATTAAGCTGTCTTTATATTAAAATCATAGGTCTAATATAGACAAACAGCTTTTTAGACCTATTTCTTTTCCAAAAATAACTTTTAGAAGGATAATTGTATATCTACGATAACATATATTTAAAATAAACTGGACATTTTTATTTTACAATCAAATGCCTATTTAATTATATACTTTTTCTTAATCTTAATATTCCTCAAACGATTTAAAAACAAATAGATTATAATTATATTAATCTATTTTGTATACAAATAAAGATATTGGTAGCCAATCTTAACAACATTTAAATAGTCCTTGAAAATTATATGTTCCGGGTGATAATCCTTTATGTGGATTATAATTATTGTTTTTGTTTTATTTTCATACTTAATATTATCTATATTTTAGAGCACAAGGAAACGAGAAACGAAATATTTTCATTTCTTCGCTCTGGTGTCGGAGCAAAGCGAGGTTTGAGTTCCACCGCGTAATGCCTTCAGAATTTGGCGAAAAGTGGAGAACGGAGTGTCTTATACTCTGCCTATAATAATCTGCCTACCATGGCACATGGGGGATAAAGCGAGAAGCCATGAGATGACAACTAACGCAATTATACGAATCGAAACCACAAAAGCTTTAACAATAACAAAGACTTTCATACATTATCTATATATATAAAAGGACTTGTCCTCACTGACTGAGGTAAGACGCACGCACAGCCGTAACCGCTGATGGTGGAAATGTGAAATTTGGACAGATGTTTACTTTCATAATCTGGACATCCACTAAGAAGGGATTTTGAAAAATTTTAACCCTAAAGGGGTGAAATAGGGGTTCAAAGTTTGTATGGAAAAAAATTTAAATCGGCACCGATTTTTATAAAATTTGAAATTTAGAATTTTAAAAGTATTTCATTGAACACATGTTTCATCGTTTTCTAGAATTCTCCCCCTAAATACGCAAGCGAAGTTGCGCGCGTCCGCTAGTAATCGATATATTGCATAGTTTTATTTCACAATGTCCTATTTCTCCACTAAATGCTATATACAGTGCTAAATGGCGTGTGGTTAGCGCGGAGCATCGCTCAGTGACCACAATCGTAACCAAACACCTGTCTGCAACGCATCCTGGGCATGCCTGCCTCCACCGTGGGTGGAATGTTGGCAATATGAACGTAATTATACGTGGCTTTGCTATTCTGTAATGGAATTGATGGTTGTTTTTCCATGGTTTTTTCTACTCTCTTCTCTATTTTTAGATTTTTTAGCTTTAAGTAGAACTGAGTTGGCAGATTTAGTGTTAGGGCACTACGTTCTCCACTTTCCTTCAAATACGGGATTGGGATCAGAGAGGGGAAATAAAATTTTATCAAATATTTTGTAATAGAACCCAAAACGATATTTTTTAAAATTATACTCTGCTTATTTGTACGTTTGTGCACGTTAATCTGAGTTTTCCCTATTGTTTTTCGCAAAATTATTTTAACATATGGTGTTTGTTTTATTTCGACCGGTACATAAACAAAAAAAGTATTAATTAAGTACAAAATTATTACAAAAAAAGTATTGCGTTGCGTAACTCAACACTCTTTGCCTCGACACCAGAGCGAAGAAATTAAAATATAAATGTAAATAAATAGTTTATTTTCTCGAGTGGGGATCGAACCCACAACCCGTCGCGTTACAGTCACACTCTTGTGCCGTTGTGGCACAACGGCTCATTTACGACTTTTAATCATTTTGATAATATACATTAAAGATTAAATAAAAACCTTCGCAATGTATTAAAGATAAATTGTTGACAGACTAACGTTAATTACATCTTATAATAATAAAACGTCTATCGGAATTTTACATAGAATCTATAACTTTAAACCTTCATGAATTAAATCTAGGCGGAAATTGCAGAACGGAATATCATGACACTGGACTCTCTGTCCCTGCTACCGCGGGATTATGGCTGGAAGCTAAAAAAACATAAAATATAATATATTTAATGATTTATTCTTAGCTTAGTTTGCTTTAGAGTAAGTTTTTTAATATATTGTACTAATATTTGATTACTTGAAATGAGAGCGTTCCTTTTGCTCCTCACTAAATCTCCGTTGAAAAGTAACCCTCCGCCCTCCACTGATTAACGAACTATACAAGAGGTACAATGTACGATAATCGAATTACGTGCACCAATCCGCTTCTTGTTTTTATTCTATTTTTTCTATTTATTCATGTTGTTTTTGTTATTTTTGAAGGGATTGAGAAAAGGCTTGGGATATTTCGAGCTAAATGTTATAAATTCGTTGTAATAAAGTGTTTCAATTATAAAAACATGATTATTTATTAAAAATATACTGATATTATTGTCTAATTAGACAAAACATTACGTACATTGTCACGTACGCGCTTCCGTAGTGAGCAGATGCTATATTGTTTGTGTCCGTGTTCAAAGTTACAAAATAATGACTTTCTTAATTCCATTTTAGCATTTACTTATATAAAGTTTTTCTAACATATTATTGAGACAATTATATGCAATTTAACTCTCAGCATCAGTGTATTTGACTTTTTTTTGTCAGTATTAGTTGCAAGTTTTATAATCAGTGACATTGAATGACATTGAGTGCTTACGAGTCGTTGCTTGGCCTAATTATTGTATCGCTAGGCTCAATACAGTGTAACCAAAGTTCGAGTCGCACTTGCACTGTGTTTTTTTTTATATTGTTTTTCTCTTTTGCTTTTTATAATTAAAAAACAAAATGAAGTATGCTTGCTGTAAATCTATGGCTGGAGGTGCGGCAGATGAACTTTCATGCAGCAAATGTGGACTTATGTTTCATTATAGTTGTCTGAATCAAACAAGTGCTAAAAAGTCAGCAATACAAGATAAAATTAACTGGATCTGCCCCGATTGCAAACTCGCCTTGCCCAAGCAAATCAACAATGACAACACGCCCGTCCGAGGTCATATGTCAAGGTCAAATTGTAGTGAGAATATTACTTTACGTAGAGGAGCCTCAACCTGTGAGATGGACTCGCCCTGTCAATCCGAAGATATTTCCTTCCTGGATCAAGTGAGGTTTACAATAACGTCGGAAATTTCAATTTTGAGAACTGAAATTAAATTTTCTATTTCTCCCTTACTCAACGACCTAAAATGTATTCGTGAAGAGGTATCTGGTATTAAAGATAGCTTGAATTTTGTTAATAATAAATTTGAGGAATTGAATAAGAGAGTTGATAACTGTGAATCTGAAATTAAGCACTTCTCTGCGCAATGCTCAGATTTAAATTCCTTTAAATCTAAAATGGATGCCGTTGAAATTGAAAATAATAACAGAGAACAGTGGTCCCGTAGATCTAACGTCGAAATATATGGAATTCCCGAAAAAAAGAATGAAAATCTCAACATGATTATTCAGAGCATTGCTGACAAAGCTGATTTTAATCTCAATATCAATACGGACATTGATTTCGCAACAAGAGTTGCAGCTAAAGATAAAAGTGTTAAAAAGAATAAACCTATAATTGTAAAATTTCTCTGCCGTTGGAAGAAAGATGAGTTCCTCTCGCGGATCAGGAAACTTAAACTAAAATGTCATGATATAGGGTTTATGTCTAACAATAATACTAGTATTTACTTCAATGATCATCTGACGAGCTCTAACAAATTATTGCTTCAAATGGTAAAAAAAACTGCAAAAGAAAAGTTTTTTAAATATGTATGGGTAAAAAACTGTAGCATCATGGTGCGTCGGAATGATACTAGTCCTGTCTTGCATATTATTAATTCATTTGATTTAAAAAAAATTGCTTAAGTGCCATCGCAATTTGCTTAATATTTTATTTTTATATAACGTTTTACACCTTGGATTTTAATTCTATTGATATTTTATTTATTGATTTTGGCTTTTTACTCGAATTTTTGTTTCATATAAGTTTTTTAAAGAAAAACAGT
>JAEBDU010008230.1:830-11007 GCA_016802625.1 Heliconius numata | reverse complement strand
AGTAGAAATTAATGTTAACGATGGTTACCGGTTCGATTATCAATTAAGGTTTGTAATGTGTTTTGTTACTATGTTTTAAATAATAGGTAATTGGTGATTGTTCTATTGTCAAAATGGAATTTATAAATACATTAATCCATTTGTTCGCTCTGACGTTGAGTTCTGCCACTCAACACGCAATGCCTTTAGATTTCGGCAGAAAGGGTGGAACGGAGTGTCTTAACACTAGGTTCCCTTTGCCTACTCCTGTGGCTACAAATCCCAGGCACTGCTCCGAGCTGAACAGTACTAATATATTTTATAATAGTTAATTCAATAAAAGATACTTACGAAATGGAGTTTTTTTTTCACAACATTTAATACAAAAAATAACAAAAAATATTCCACATAGGTAGAAGGAAAAGTCCTCACAAAACACTCATACATTAAAAGAGATAATTAAAAACCTCACAAAGCTAAAATGTTCCACTGGCACTCACGTCAAGGGTCTTTAGTCAAACTCAATTTACTTTAACCCAATTGAGAAGGTTTTTTCTTACAACATCAGTCTTACAAACGTTCGAGTTGTTCTCGCTGGCTTCAAAATAGACGTGACGAGTGGCCAGCGGTTAACAAGTTAGAGATAATGGAAGAGACAGATGTATTAAGTTATAATTTGCCGTTAATTATATTATTTTTTACACTTTCTTTCAATAAAAAGAAAAGGAACACAAGTTTCGCACAATTATCTATAAAAAGAGCGAAAATTCGTCTTTGGTGTATGTGAGTCCCCTTTAAATATTTGTTTTATTTTAATTTAAATATCTATTGTGCCTGTCCATTTTTTTTCAAGATGCATGTTACTTGATTATACTCTTCTTCTGCCAAAAGCTAAATTGAGCTTCTTAACACTAATTTTTTTCTAATTAAGCTTAAATATATATAATTTCAATCACATCTAGTAGTTGTACCCAGTAGGGGCGTGTCTGGCGAACTCCCTAACAGCGTCTGCTTCAAGATAAATGGCTCCAAACGTCCCTTTTCTTCAGCTCACAGTGACCATAAAACCTGAATACGGTTTTATTTAGCATTTTATCATTTTGTACACTATTTGGGTCAGCCGACGTGACATATGTTTGAAAAGATATTTTTTATATTTAGTAGAGTTACCTCGTTTTTGAATGCCACTTTAATTTTACATTAATACGTGTATATTTTTAATAAGCTGGCAACACTGTACATTATGTACATATAAAATGGCTATTACAGCACTATATTTTAAGTAACTGAATGGTATAAAATATATTATTTAATCAAATAACTTTTGATTAGCTACTGCTCGAGCTCGGTATGAGCTCCCGGACCCCGAGCCCACGCACTTCGCAAGTCCCAGGCATCGCTGCGAGCTCAAGATTGTTACTATTTATATTTGCAGTAAATTTACTAATTGATAATTATATTAAAATGTTGCTATAAAATATTTTGCTTCTGTACTTTCAAACTAAAATATATAATGTTTTGAAATTATCGTAACTGTCACGTTATGTTAATACATACAGTTTCATCTTTTTATTGAGTTTAATGAAGAATGTTGAGTTGATTCAAGAAGACTGATGAAGAAGAAAGATTACTTTGAATTAGTTTTATTATTTTTTTTTTGTATATTGAGCCACATAAGTCATGAAAATAATAAAAAGTAAGGAACGCAGTGCTTTGAAAACTATAAATGTATAAGGAATTAAAAAAATAGTTTCATCTAAATAATGAAAAACAACGTAAAATTTAAGGTTTTTCATTTATTTAAATAAGAAAACATCAACTCATCACGCATTCTTTGTTCTCTTTCAAGATACAAACAAACTGACAGATATTCAGCCGATATTTTCAAAGTGATGGCTCAGTCAGATGCTTTTGGATGAAACCTCGAAAAGTAACGCACAAAAGATGAAAGAAAATTAAAAACTTCAATGTAGACTGCGGCTTATTATGAAAGGATGTATCTGACGTTCTTTTCATAGGAATGTACGTATTTTAAGAAATAAAAGTAGGTTATGTGATAAGCGTCTCAAAAAACAATGTACATACATTGTATACTCGTATATGTATGTTACCTTCTCATAGAAAATATTTTTTAACTAAAATGGATTGTTTTCCAGCCTTTGCCTTGCATCAATCCAGCGTTAAGACACAAGTTTCTAAGTTAAGGATTAGTCCTTGGTCTAGTGCAAGGAAACTTGTGTCTTTAGAGACAAAGTTTCCCACGTACCACCCAATTTTTGAGATTTTTTCTGTGCTTCAATTTAAGTATTAATTTCAGCTTGAAACCTCAATGCGATCTCGAGATAAATAGTCTTGACAGACAGACAGATGGACGGACAAAAAAATGATCCTATAAGGGTTACGTTTTTTCCCTTTGAGGTACGAAACCCTAAAAACATCTGAAGTTATTATTCATGGAAAAAGAATAGAACCATAACGACCACTGTCACAAACATCAAAAAATTAAAAATCTGTTTCCCGCTGTCCTGCTGCTCTGCTCGGAGAGACCCTAGTGTTAAGACACTCCGTTTCCCACTTTCCACCGAATTTTGCTGGCATTGTGTGTGAAGTGCTACAGTCACACCCTTGTGCCCCTGCCACGACGGGCTTAAAATATTATTCATTAAAAAAATACAATTACCAACATGACAATTCCTAGCAAAGAGTACCATTACCATATCTAACGAATCACCTCGCGTATACTATATATTGTGAAAACTGAAAACCCTGAGCCCTGAAAAATACTAGAGTTTTCGTTCGTTGAATACAATTTTACATTTTATTTTGTTCCTTCGAACAGCGAAATGCAGTACATCTTCCTATTGAACAGCTATGTGATACTCATATATGCTGCACAATTTCTCTTTGAATATATTATATATTAAATATGTATGATTGAAATTTGATATAGTATTGATTATATACAATGTTTGTATATAAACTTTAAATGCATTACTTCTACAATTACAAAAGGTTAGAAGCCGCTTTTAGCGATGGTCGTGGCACAGTGATATCTGTTGAAGAAGAACGCGAAGTTTGTGAGTTCGATTCTCTGTCGGATGAATTAGTTTCATTTTCCTCTCACTCGCTACTCAACACGAAACGCCTCCAGAAATCGGCGTTTCCGCCGCATTATACTAGTTACTAGGTTCCCAGATTCTCTCTGTTCGTCCTTCTATATGCGTGATACAGCGTAAAGTTGTGTTAAAAAAAAATAACGCGTTAACTTCAATATTATATCAAACATAATATAAGAAAATCTCGCTCACAATCCTCATAAAAGAAACGTTCCTTAGTTACAAAGTCTAAAACAAACACTTGTGTAATCTTATAAGAGCTTCCGCAAATTTCTACAAAACAGTCGGTACTTTTCTATATTACGGAACAATCAAAACAATAAAATATATTTGTTACTGCCGAAGGTACTTGAAAGGGTTAAAATAAGGGTGGGCTTGGTGCTTCGATGAATTCCAGGACACATCATTATTATAAATTTAGATTATTTATTATTTTGCGTATCTATGTTATTGTTTTTAGGGTTCTGTACTTCAAAGAAAAAAAAAATATCCGAAAAGTGATAGCTTATCGAGTCGTTATAGTAATTCATGGAAATTAACAACTATATTTGTAGTTTATTTCGTACAAAATGAGTGCATTTCCCGCAAATTCAAATTTGTCAACTTAATTCACTGCGTAACCAAATCACATAGGGTAACATTTCCCATAGATCCCGTCAATATTTTCTATATAAAAAAAAAATCATGTATATTTCTTAGGTGTTTTATTGCAGAAACAACAATTGCAGCAACTTAGTCAACACGACATCAGACTTACAAATATCTAAAAGGTCCCTTTTTTCCAACTTTGGGAAGCAACTAATATAATCATTTTAGTCCGGGACAAGTTCAATGATATCAACCTTTCCGAGTCGCCGGAGCTGAAACTGTAATTGAATCGCCTTCCCGTACACGAACTCCTAAGATTAAAAACTTTAGACTGCACGAAAAAACAAACATTTTTTATTTTTTTTTAGTTTCCTTCTGTATCCCGTATAAAGCAACCAGGAGGACCATAGCGCCAAGACACGTAGAACTCAACGCCGAAGTTTTTCCACCAGAGCGAGGACATAAAAATAATTGAAACATTCCCCAAGTGGAAATCGAAGAAAAGCTGTCGCGTTTACGGTCCAACTGAGCCACGATTGTCTCCAAGATCCCCAAAATTAACAAAATATGAAATAATCATACATTAAAACATTTCTACCATCCATCCCAATTTTCCATTTATACCATCTTACAATTGCTGATGCAATTCTTGACTTATTCCAGAAACACTGAAATGCTTGTATTAATTGTGGCAGTACAAAGTGGGACCTCCTCGTGCCGCCGGAGCTTACACAACGATTGAATTCAATATGCCATACCCTCAGTTCACAACTAGATTTATGGGTACTTTCAGCTATTTTGACATAAAGGTATATGCTCAGAAATTTCGGTAACATCATGTACTCGTACGTATGTTAGATAACTATAGGAAAAAGATTTTTGATGTATAGATCGTGGTTATAGGTTGAATTTTAAAGTTATGTTGGACGTTTTTGAGAACTTTATACAACCTTCACTACTCTTTAGAAAACAAAAATATGTTAATAATTCAAATATTCTCAAAATACGACTATACTTCATTAAATAAGACCATTACAAGCGATTTCTTGATTCTCAAGTTACATTAAAATGTCAGTTATGTCAGTCCTATAGGAAGCTGCCTCCACCTGCTAGGAAGACAATTCTGCTGAGAAAAGGTACTGTAAAGAAACTTCACAGTGGATCTTTTAAAATATCAAATCAAACGAACTTCACGCTGTATCCCACACGCTGTAGGGTAGGGAGGGGGAGGGAACCTATACCTTATATATAATTTGCAATAAATGTATAACAATCCTTACATTAGCAATTAATTCCACGAAATTCGATAGGCACTAACCTCTAGAATACTAAATTTAACTATAAATAATATTCTATATAATATTATTTTACTGAAAATAACTTCAACAACTTTAACAAATTAACATTCCTTGGGCAATGAGCCTCAAATATCTGAAATTCAAGTTAGATGGTCAATACAAATACCAGCAAGAGTATCTCAATATTTGATTCCAGAATAATTTATTTATTAATATACGTGTGCTATGATTATGAATAATAACTATATATAAAATAGTTATTTTAAAATTGTTGTCATTAAGTTTTAAAGGCTACTCTGTGTAAGAAAGAGAGGAACGGAAACTTTGAGCATCTCTAGCAAACTATCCATAGTCCAATTAACATGGTAATTAAACATACATCCACTAATAACCAATCAACGGTGATAAAGCCTGAGACGACTCTCATTCTGTATTCAGAAACTGATTGCAGTGTTAATTATTTAATAGATTGATCGAAATATGGCAAATTATGCCGTAATTCTTTGGTAAATATTATATTTTAGAATAGTTCTAATATGTTGTGAAGCCATCGTGCTGTCGTAGTTGTGGGTTCGATGGACCCATTTGAGATAATGATTATATAGAGGAAAGTCACATGAAAAGCGTGAGGTGCCCCCGGAGGCCATGTATGAGGAGGCTCATAACACTGGGCGAGGTGAAAGAGGTGTGCCATTCCTTACTTTCCATCCCATTTTCAAGATATTCCGTGTTGAATCGCGGAACAAAACGCCGCACTTTGTCCGTCAAAGTAGAAAATTTGCCTTAACATAGCATCACACCTTATCCTTAGCGAGAGGGCCAGAACGAAGCCAACCGCTACGAACTCTGCTTACCTCATTCGCTTTATCCATTGTCATGGACCTCATCATACATGCCCCCCCGGGGTCAGTAGCATCAATACTGTGTTCTCGAAGGTTCTCTATTGCCACTCACTCTTGCTTGATTAATCTTTTTTTGAAATTCTTTCGTCACTCATTCTCTCGAAACGCCTAAGCCGCCTGAGCACGATCTTCTTTATTCTCACCCTATTGTACACTGTACAAAATAATAAATAAACAATTAAATCAGCTTCACGCTATAACCCGCACGGAAGAGGGTAGGCAGAGGGAACCTAGTGTTAAGACACTCCATTTCCCACTTCCCGCGCCGAATTCTGGAGGCATTGCCTTAAAATAATAATAATAAACTATTTAAGTAACCTCGTCTCTATATTTTAAAAAGAAAGTCTCCGTTCCTACAGAGACTTAAGCTTCATGTGGAACTGTACATACAATTTATTCGTCTGAAGCAAATACGTTCAAAGAACATTGTAATAATCCATCTATAGCAGGTCCACTAAAATGGCGTTACAAATTTTACTTCTGTGAATGTTTTTCGTCTTTTTTTTGTAATACTTTAAGTCTTCTATTGAACTTTTATTTCGTTCCAAAACAGAACAAATATATGTTTTCTTGCAGCGGGCGCATAGTGTAAAAACACTGCGTTTCCCCACGTTCCGCCCACTTTTTAAGACATTGTGCATTGTCTATCACAGCGCAAAAATGAAAATCATCAAAATATAATCTTTCCCCCGAGTAGGGATCGAACCCACAACTACCGCATTTACGGTCTGACGTTGTCCCACTGCGCCACAGCGGTCTCAATTCCGATAAACTATATCAGTTTATCACGAATAAAAAGACCGGACATAGATGACATCAAACTAATTATAATTTTATTAATATCTAAGAAAAAACCCTTATATAGTTAAATCTAAATACTAACAGTAGGTTTCGTAGCCTTATCTCATGAAATTCAAAATGGTTTCGCGTTTTGCCTCACTGCATCGAACTGGAGCGAACCTTACAGATCGTATTTCTGGGTCCTGACCGAGACACGACGATGTGGCCTTTTGTGCATTACTAGGTTTTACCGACGGCTTCGCCCGCATGATCCAAAGAAAATAATTAGGAATTGTGTATGACGTTTACGACATGACATTTTCTACATGCCCGAAGGTAACTCTGAGCGCAGGTACCCACTGTGTGTGTATCAAAGTTTTAACGTGAAGTAATATGGCCTTCCTCGATAAATGCACTATTCAATTTTTATCATATACTTTTCTACACCACACATGCAAATAAGAAAAATACAATATAAACAATCACAAAAAGAACTTTTCAAAGCAGCAATTCTTGAGATTGGCATATACAAAACTTTTTAGTTTTCTAATATTTGTATAGATAAGTAGAATTTATAAACTAAATTAAATGTGTGGTAAATTGAGTAGTGAAGAACGCGGGTCGCCATGACGGACTCATCTCGTCTCGTTACAAATCTAAGAAATCCTATAGGTACACTTACGAAAATAAATAATCCAGTGTTTTACGAAAATAAATAATCCAATTTTTATATAAATAGAAATATTTTTTTCCAATACAACAAATAATTGGAGAGCAAAAATAACAATTTCTATATAATATTGACATTACGAAAATGACTTAAGAAATCTTAACCGATTATATTCAAGTGACCTTTGACCAATGTTATATAAATATTAAACTAAATATAATTTTGTATAAAATATAATGTAAAAATATTTTTTTTTTGGCATCATCGCCTGACTGTAGACGCAACGGTTGTGAGTTCGATTTCCGCTGAGGGGAATGAATTATTTTCATTTGATTTTTTTCTATCCAACATGCATTTATCTTCAGACTGTATACTGTTCCTATATAGCAGAACAGAGGAAGCCGTGTGCCGTAGTGTCCTAGTGTTAAGATATTCCGTTCTCCCCTTTCTGTCCAATTATCAAAACATTGCATGTTGAGTGGCAGAACTCAATTATAATCATTGGATCGTATAAGAATCGAACCTACAACCAACCCATGGAAATATTTTTCTATAGGTATAAAATAAATATATAAAAATGTTTCTTCCTTAAGATTTCTTGGGTCGAGATTAAAACGTATAGACGTACGTTATGATATAAATGGTATCGATAAAACTAAAATGATAGCTTCTTTAACATGATATATCGACTTACCACGTCGACGTGCTCTACTCTATAATACTAAAATTGTATCCGGTATTTGAATTTTTCTTTTATTTATTTTTTCCGTTTATAATTATTAAGGCCGTTCGTGGCTTAAGGGCACAAAGTGTGACTGTAAACGCGACTGGTTGTGGTTTCGATCCCCGAGAAAATAAAATATTTATTACAAAATCGTATTTCCATTTCTTTGCTCTTGTGTCGAGGCAAAGCGCAGCGTTGAGTTCTGCAACACGCAATGCCTCTTGCCTTCTTCGGGAAGTGAGGAACGGAGTTTCTCAACACGAGGTACCCTTCTGTGTGCGGGATACAGCGTGAAACTGTTTCCGTATATAATTATAAACGGAGATCTAATCCTAATGTTGAAGTTCTTCTTTCTTTGTATTTTTTCCTAGTGAAATAGTTATTTTCATTCTATGCTAAAAATAACAAGAAAAATAATGATCATAAGCTGTCATGTCGATGTCGCTGTCATAGAAATAAAACCCGCAACCATTTCGTTTAGACCTAGAGGTCTAAACTTCCCACTGCGCCTCAATAGCGTCAAGTAAAAAATCGCTTAACAAAAAATATGTTTATATCTTCCCTTGAGTTTAATATAAATCGTAAATTTTGTACGATGAAATTTCGCGTAAAGCGTGGAAGTGAGGATAGTCGTATTAAAAGGTTCGGTGTTTACGAAATGCGCCCGAAAATTGATTATGCGACGGCTTATCGGGCTTTATAACTTAGACCTTAGACTAAAAATATTAAAAGTGCTATAAAGATATAAAAATTTCACATAAGCCCAGGAAAACCGTCGTGGTGCAAGAGCATAAGCATGTGAGGAGTGAAATATTTCATTTCTTTTTTACTCTGGTGACGGGAAATTCAGCCACTCAATACCCAATACCTGGAGCATTCGACGGAAAGTACGGAACGGAAGTATCTTAATGGGCCAGAGTGTCTTAACACTACATTCTTCTATGTCTACTCTGCTATGTGCGAAATACAGATACACCGTGAAGCTGAAAAAAAATACAGTACTACAAGTGTATTAAAACTAGGTTCCCTCTGTCTATCCTGCTATATACGGGATACAGGGTAAAGCTAAATTAAAATAAAATTTTGCATTAACACTCACCACTGTCCGAGCTCCTCCCTTTTTCAAGGGAGAATGATTCCATCTTCAAATTCGAATCAAGTATAGGCTTAGACAGTCCCTTTAAACCTACGCACCTATTTTCTTACGATAGATATTAAAAGAATATATACTACTGTAATAAATATATATGATAAGGAATTTACATACACTAATAAGAATAAATTAATTTTTAACAAAAAGAAAAACCGACTTCTAACAACGAACTAAAAAGTGAAAAATAATTTTACAAAGATTTTATAATTTTGAAGTCGGTGCCAAGTAAAACAAACAGGCTTAGTAATTAGATATTGTAGTAAGGGTGTTGTAGCATTAGCTTGACACCGACTTCAAAATTATAAAATTATAAAATTTATTTTATGATTTTAAGTGATGGGTAGATCTTAAAATGATGCTTCTTAAACGAGTGGTGATGGTGGTGGTAGTGGTTCTCAACGATTGGTTGTCATTGTCCTATGTAAAACTTCATTTAATTAGGTATTATTTTTGTGCAAAGTTACATTTTGGTATATTAACAAGAACATACATAAAAAGTATTCGGGCGAATTGGGAATCTCCCTTCTTTGAAGTTGGTTGAAAATGAGAACATCCTCTTTTTTGAGGTTGGTTGAAAAGAAATGCAACCATCAGGATTCTCACTTCTGACATCAATTTAAAAAGTTTTTGCTTGTAACTATTACAGTATAATTAATTTTTTACCAAAAAAAACAAACTTTCTCAATTTTCTCCGGATTCCATAATCGAAATCTAACCAAACTTTCACCAAATTATCCTTTAAGTGTATCCTTTCAAATAAAAAAAGAATCATCAAAATCGGTTGGCGCGACATTGAGTTATTCGGCTATTAGTCGCGCACATGCCTAATGCAAATTTAAGACTTATGTGATTTTCTCATGGATACCATTGTCAGACATGGACCAAAAAAAAATGGGACCATTCGGGAAGCTATACCTTTCAAATAAAAAAAAAATATCAAAATCGGTTCACCCAGTTAAAAGTTATG
>JAEBDU010008229.1:420-13877 GCA_016802625.1 Heliconius numata | reverse complement strand
GGTAGACCGTTCCACAGTTCGGTGGCGCGTGGAAGGAAATTTCTACGAAACCGCACAGTAGTGGAGTGCCACGTATCCAGGTGGTGTGGATGATATTTTTAATTAACATGAAAATTTGTTTTTTTTTTTCATTTATCCCTAAATTTTTTTTAGATTTGGCATAATATTATTTACTTGTCGCTTGAAAAGATTAATCAATAGTAGGATTAATATGTACAAAACGTAAAAAAGGTTTAATTTATCTTTTTTGCTTGGTTTATGATTGATATAATTTCGCGCTCTTCCGGAAGGAAATATATAATGGAGAAAATTTATAAGGCTTTTTTAAAAGTATGTGCATACGTATAAAAATGAAACAAGAAATTTACAAAAGTTTACTATTAGACTTAGATTACAACTCCATGTACAGATGAATAATGTCTACAGATATACAGGCAAACATTCAGATCTTATTTTTTTTATATTCAAATATAACAAAAGAACATCTTCAATGGCGTATAGTAATAATCGAACTTGCTACTCTTGAAAAATAAACTAAGTACGAATTGCAATTTCATACAGAACTCCCTATGATATTTGCGATGAGAAGATTTAAAATAGCTATTTATCTTTGGCTTTATGTTGTTGAAATGAGGTCCCTCAGAAGCTTATAAAGTGCATCTTGTTGCATGCAAATATAATACACTCTGTGCCGGTGGAACCCGCGTTAGGAATATTGCGACACTGTTCACGGGATTTAGGGAAGAGTCGCATTTAAAATTGAGTTGAGAGGCCTTTGTGGCGCAGTGGAGCAAGCTTGTGAATGTAAACGCGACGGTTGTAGGTTCGAAAGTAATTATTATTTTCCCACTCGGCACTGCTATTCATTATTTTTTTCATTTTTATATTAGAGATCACTCGAGAGAAGAAAATATATTCAAGTCTTCTTTCTGATGTCGAGGTAAAGTGCGGCGTTGAGAAATCGGCGGAAAGTGGAGAAAAGGGAGTCTCAACACAAGGTTTCTAGCTAAGTACCCTGCTGAAAACAGCGTGAATGTCAAAAAAATATTGAAAAATACACAAAATACATATTAGGGGAGTTGAGTCGATAAATGGACAAAATATTAGCAAATATTTTATTTGTTTTAGAGTTTAGTCTCTTCTTTATTAATTTGTCTCCAATTAATAGATTCCTCGTAAACACAGTTTAATAATATTCTCCATTCGAATATATCCTGTTACGTAAGACGCTTATCACACGACCGACCGTATAGAGCGGGTACAATCGCGTATAAAAATGTCAATTTAACAAAGTAGTCCACTTCTCTGTACAATATCTTATACTGGAATGGATCTTTGAGGGTGGACTATCGCTTACTGCGACAACTTTACTTGCGCCTTTCATTCCATTAGTTAAGTATATATTGTAGATACAATATTTTCCTTTTATTAGTAAAGGCACTATAGGTTGTGACTTCGATTCCCATTCGGGGAATCCCCATTTTTATATGACGATAAATTAAAAAACCGATCAAGTCCGAGTCGGGCTCCACCGAGGCCATAACAGTCTCCATCTTTAATTACTTGAGAATACAAAACGCTAAGTAACCAGTTAATAAAAGCCCGACTTGAGGTAATGGCTGATGAGGTGATTCATCAAGCCAAGAGCGCTAATGAACGTTATCCATCACTGGTGGCTGTGGTCGTTTTAAATGTTATAGTTCTTGTTACCTCTGCAGTTAGTACCGGTTCGATTTGTTTAACTCTTGCATGCATGGCAAGAAACTGGTGTTGAGACACTCCGTCCCTCACATTCTGGCGAATTTTAGAGATATTTTATGCTTAGTGATTTAATAAAAGTAACAATGTCTTTTTATTATTTGTTTAAAAAAATATAATAAAATGACATTATAACTCTGAAAAGTTAGGCGTAAAAATAATATGATTCAAACAAAATATTTGGCCGTAAGTTTAACAAATTAACATGAAAAAGTAATAAAGGCGATACAGAAATAAAATTGAATTCGCATCGGAATACGCGAACGAAACGAAACGAGGTCTCGGGGCGTTTGTGAAAGTTTGTAGTCTCTTAACAGAGGAAAGTAATGAATGAGATTGTGGTTTTAATTGTATGGAGTATTATATAATAAGTATAATGAAATATCAGTATATGACATTTAATGCGACGGTTAGAAGTTCGATTTTTGCTTGGAAGAAATGAATTATTTTTAGCAAATATATACCCAAAGGAAATAAAAACGACATTATTACTAGACCAATTTAGGAATCCCTAATAAAACTTCAATAATGTAAACCACCCAATATGCCATAGGGATTAAGACATAAATATTTTCACAATATATTTTTTTTATTTTCATATCTTTCTCCCTTATAGCATAGTAGGTAGAGTGAAAGTATTTAATAATATAATGACGTTCCGGGTTCACCATACAAAAATTATTCATTCCTCCAAGTAGAAATCGAAGCCAGAATCGTCGCTCATACAGTGTGTATAGTGCATTTGCATATATAATATTATACATATATTCAAATGCAAAGAATATAATATATCTATGAACCAAAAAAGTAAATAAAAGCAAAATAAATCTTCACAAATGAAACGACGCCAAACGGATATGTAAGTAAAAGGTTGCCAGCGCACAGCGCTTCCTTTCCCAGTAACGGCCTATTGTGGCCAAATACTTAGTTGCGGTGATGTCGTTTTAAATACAGTTATCTTATTTTTTTGTATTACTGTATAGATTATTTTTCACTTTGCAGGGCTTGTTTTGAGATTGTATTTTTCTTGTGTGTGTGTGGTTTTTTTATTCAGATAATTATAGACTGACTGTAAAACCGACTGGTTGTGGGTTCGATCCCCACTCGAGGAGATGAAATATTTATTTCCATTTCTTCGCTCTGATGTCGAGGCAAAAATACAATTAATAAAATTGTATTCAAGTATCCGTATTCAAGATTTAAAAAAATATTAAAAGACTTAAAATATAAACTAAAAAATATTAAAAAATCGTATTAACCTAAGACCAGCTAGAACTATTGTATGTATTTAATAAGCCATTTGTAAAACATATTCACTCACCAACCATTAGCACACGCTAAATATGAAGTTCTCGGTCGGTTAAGAAATATTTCTTCAAAGCAACTTCTTGGCAAAGAAGCGAACATAAGTAATTCTACCATTAGCCTCGCGAAGAAAGCCAACGGGGTGGATCGATACATGAAATAGGTCTCGAAGAGATTTTCTGCAATTCAAATAAACTACCCTAATTAGATTTTAAAATATACATAGTGCCAAATACCCCATAAAGTACGTACGAAGAATAAATAGTGGCTAGAAGGCGTTTATCTTCCATTATGGGTAACACATCCGCCAGGTAACGATGACTCTTAATGGGACATTACTGTCATCTATCAAAGGGTTATAAAGGTTTATGTGAGGATGGTTTCTTATGGAATATATACGAGTATAGTGGTAGTTTAACGCAGCTTCGCCTTTTTCTTTAAAAAAATTTTAAAATGATCTTATAGAACAATAGTTTTTTTAAATGATGTTATATCAAATAGTTTTTTTTTATCTTCAGGCTGTATCCCGCACATAGCAGGGTAGGTAGAGTGAGCATAGTGTTAATATACTCCATTCCCCATTGTTTGCCGAATTCTGGAGGCATTGCGTATTGAGTGGCAGAACTCAACGGCGCACTTTGCCTAAATCTTTACCACAGCAAAGATATTAAAATTATAAATTTAATAAATATTTAATTTCCTCGAATGGGGATCGAACCCACAACCAGTCGCGTCTACATTCACTCGCTTGTATCTCACGACTGTCGTCTCAAATATTTATTTCGTTCTTAAATACCCTAAAATTCGCATAAAAAATAGTTTTTATAAGTGAGCAATAAATTTCACACCTTTCATTAGTACAGCTGTTAAGAGAACTTATCAACGTCATAGTCAACCCCATTAATATATTCAGGTTTTCAAATAATTTTTGATGGTAAAATGGCAGATAGCGAAATAAATTTTAGTAAAATTTTATAAAATGACAAAGAAGTGTGGAAATACAAAAATAATTTAATGAATACATTATTATTATAATATTAGTATTAGAAACAATACAATACCATGTCGTATAAAAGGAGGATTTGATTTAAAAATTAGACCTTGAACTGCAATCCAGATTTTTCGTTGAAACACACAACACTGCGAATGATGATGATGAACGTTGACGGTCATTTATCAATCCTGATCCTTCAGATAAACCAAAAGCTGGCTATATATACTTTAAAAAAAAATACAGTTTTATCTTCTCAAAATCACAAAAATATAAAACCTAACACAAAATTGAAATACTTTACGTCTAACTTTAGGCCTAAAGATAGCTAAAGGAAATGAGCTTATATCGTCGGAAGAGGTTCACGACGGCCGCGCTTCTGAGCTTCAAACAACGGAAATTAAAGGTGTTATTCAATCAAGTAATGGCGTGTTTCTAACTATTTATTCAAATTCAAATTCAAAATATTCTTTATTCAAATAAACTTTATAAGCACTTTTGAATCGTCGAATGTACATGACAACAAAAAGCTACCACCGGTTCGGAAGGCAGTTCTGCTGAGAAGAGCCGGCAAGAAACTCAACAGTTGCTCTTTTTAAAGTCAATGGTATATTTTACTATTACATTAGCTGGCAGCTATCCTGCCATATATTGAATATGGACGTTGAAATGATATTAAGCGATTTTAATGATAAATTGTGGTCATTGTAGAGCAGTGGTTGATTTTAAACGCGATTGGTGTTGGTTCGTTCTTATTTGGGTGTACTCGAAGCTATATCGAGGAATATAATAATTTGCTTCTCAATTACTCTTATAAATATAATGCACTTATACGAGATGTTTTTCGTCAAATTGTATGTATATAGCTTACATTACTATATAATAAAATATATTTAATATTTACATTTAAACTAAAACAATATCGGCTACTTTTACGATGGTACTTAGTCCGGAACAAAATATGCCATGTTTATGATGACCCAAGTTCCGCCATAAAATCTCCCATAACGCTATAAACTTATATCAACAATACACAATCAAGTAAAAGGGGAAAATAAAAATATAAATACATAAATCTACGATGGGGTTAAAATGGTGTACAATAAATATATTACATATAGTTTGTAAACCTCTTACTTAATTACTTAAAAGACTTCATAAGGAAATATATTTTTTTAAAAGGACTGTAATATGTCTGTCGTGGTGCAGTGGTACAAGCTTTGACTGCAATCTAAGGTTCGACTGTAAACGCACAGTTCCGCCACTCAACATGCAATAACTCCAAAATTCGACAGAAAATGTGGAACAGAAGAGTCTTAATGGCAATGGAGTATCTTAGTAATAAGTTCCCAGGTTCCTTTTGCCTACCCAGCTATGTGCAGGATATATGGTGATAAAAAAAGTAGTATGGTATTATTTTGTACACAAATTATTTTAGCAGATCCCTCATTTCTTTTCCACTACCACTAGTTCCTGTCAATTTGCTCATTTTTAAATATTCATTAACCTGTTCAGCGTAGAGTGCGCCGTTTGTGCATATATGAATGAGGCTGTCCTAGTGCAGGCTACTACTAGGGTGCAAGCGTGCAACTGGAAACCCGACGGTTGTGAGTCCATTTACCACTCGGACTAATGAAATATTTAATATTTTCATTTCCTCGCTTTGGGGACAAAACAAAACATAGTGCATAGTTCAGTTAGTGGAACTTAACCTTTAAATACCGACGTGCGGTCTGACAGGCCCCGGCAGATATTTCACTTCTGAGTTTACCCCTTTCCCCACAAAAAATAGCAATCCACGCTTATAGGTAGCTACAGTCTGTGGCTAACATAGGAACAGGCAGTGCTTTCATCACGTGCGCATTTTGTTAATAATTAAGTTTTTTGGTTTATGCTCTGTTATAGTAAACTGTATTTTCACATACATTATGAAGTACGGATACACCAGGAACTTATAGGAGATATCCTGTCACGATTCGATGATCCCAACTTAAGATTGTCTCTTTATTTTGATGACTGCTCTACCAGTCTTTGGAAAAAAGATAACCAGCAACTTTAAGACCTGTACAAAAGATTCCACATATATCAATCCTTTTTTGATAAATAAAGTTTTGTCTGAAAGTAATATTAGTCACCAAAGTTAAGTACTGTTACAAACACTTAACAAATAAAAGTTAACAACTCCAATTAACTGCTTCAGACAATGGTTAAGTGTTCAAATAAATTGTTTCTTGTTATCTTGTATTTTAAGTTAGTAGAAAGAAGATTTAGGGAGTCACGTCGACATATATTTCGTAACTTTCTCTAAATATTGTAATAAGTTTCTGTGTTCGTGCCAGTCTGACAGGCTTGTCAAGTTGTGGATTCCAAAGTTATTCAAATATATTATAATGGTTATTTGTTTTAAATATTACACATATAAAAAAATGAGTTCCGCCACTTAACTCTGAAAAATCGAACTAGAAAAAATGGGGCAACGGAAGTTTTTTAATGGGAAACGGAAAATCTTAACACTAGATGTCCCCATCCCTTCAGCCTATTAATATCTCCAAGCGTTCTTAAGAAAAATAGTCTTAAAAAACAGCCAGACAAACACACAGATAGACAGATATTTTTTATTTGACACTGCAATATAAATTATAGAAATCACTGTTACGATTTTGTTTATATAATAGAAAGATAATAGGTTTTACTATTTGGCTTTTAAAAAAGAAATTTCCTCTCTCGTAGGCTATTCCACAAGGTCAAACGTAAATATAGTGGAGGGTTGCCAGCTTGGCGACTCTATTAGCATTCACTCGCTGTTTTATGTACATCGTTACATATGAATGTATGGACGGAATTAACATATATTATTTTTATTGTCTTATTTCTTTTATAACATTTGGGTCACTGAAGTAACTTAGTGACGAGTCACCCTGTTTTTTATTTAAATTTATTTATGCTTTTAATAATTTTAAACTTATTTGAAGCTATACTACAAAAATTCATTCTATAGCAAGAAACCTAATTTATAAAACCTTTTCTATTCAGCGATGATATTCCGTATAAAGTTAAGTACTAGTAAGGTTCAAAATTTCTTCATTCTTCATTCGTGGCCTTGCCGTGATTGATGGGTGGCCGCAGTGACAATTTCTGGCACAAGTTCCCCTTCTGAGGTTTTTTGCAGTAATTTGTGATAGGTATTATGTTGACAACAATATAATAAATGTCCTCGCCAGTAAAAACACGGAACTTAGTAAATATGGTATAAGTGAGGTTTTTCTTTTTCCGTCTAGACGCTACTAGGTCGGATATGGGTTTTGGCACTTGTATTGTGTCCTATATGTGAAAGAAATCTTGATTTATTATTTTTATTTTTTTTAGATTTACATATTCTGCACACAGCAGGGTCAACAGCGGAAACCTAGTGTTAAGAGATCCCGTTCCCCATTTCCCGCTCAATTCTGAAGTCATTGCGTGTTGAATGGCGGAACATAACACCGCGCTTTACCTCGGCACAATACAAGTATGTAACAAAGAACGACGTGGCGTTAAGTTCCTCCAATTAACAGTCAATGCCTCGAGAATTTGGTAAAAATGAGGAACGGAACAGAATTAATGGGAACAAAGTAGCTTAACAGTTTTTTAGGTTCCCTCTGCTATATGCGGGATACAGCATTAAGTACCAAAAAATAAATTTTGAAACAGTAGTTCGTGAGATTATCGCGTCCAACCAAACAAATTCAGCTTCATACATATTCTTCAGCTTTATAACATAATCGAATAGAGGTACTAATCGATATACATCAAAACAAGTATTATGCAACCAAAAATGCAGTGCACTTGGAAAATACCACAGCAGATTTATTTCTTTAAATACTTCGCAGTTTTGCAACTCGGGTTTGTGAACGAAGCGAACCGTAAAATAAATATTTACGATGTGGAAAAAATGTATAACTTATTACCATTTATTTGCTAAATTAATATTATTTTAGGTACATTTACCATTTTGGCTACCGGCCAACTACTTAGCGGTATTAATTGTATTAGATTTTGTACTTTTTATCCATTTTTAAGTTAAAAAGAAGAGAAATGGTTTTCGAAAATAAGACTAATTGTGAACCACATCTGACTGTAGATGACGGTTGCGGGTTCAACTTCTCTTCGGGAGGAATTATTTCATTTACAATTTAAGGGGATAGTGGACAATGGAATAGTTTGTCAGAAATTTCTCTCTGCCTTTTCTGAGATAAAGAGAGAAGTTAGAAAGAAACATATTTTATTTTTGATAAGGATAATCTTGGATCGTTTCTAATTCTACGAGAATGAAAGAAACCAGAAGGAACTGTGTGCAAATTATTTTAATTTACCATCATTTACATCCACACTTTTATATATTGAACTTTACGTACAACTCAATCTTGCAAACAAAAATAATATAAGTTTATTTAACAAAGTTTTATTATACAAATATTTTAATGAAGCAGATGAAAAATACACAAAACCCATAGATTCAATTGTAATAAGATAAAAATATCTTTCTCCAACATAATAACTGCCTGTTATTCGACATAAACGAAGTCAATTTCCGATAGAAAAACATAGTTTTATTTCAGTAAGCACAAGTTTATAGGTACACACGGCGTGTTCAGAATACAAAAAAGGTAATCAGTATGGCTTCAGTAAGCTCGGAACTTTGGATACTACTGTTTTAAAAAGTTTCTTAAAGGAATGATTGAACGACTAAAGAAAAAATGTTGAAATGATAGGGTAGTAGATTTAATATATAAAAAGATAAAATCTGTTCACTGTAATCGCGACAGGTTGTGGGTTCGATTATCGAAGGTCTTTTGAGATTTGAGCAAATGAAATATTTGATATTTTCGTATCTTCACTCTGGTAACGAGACAAAGCGCGGTGTCGAATCCCGCCACTCAACACACAATCTTACTTCACTCAACGCAACTTAACTTCACGCTTCACGCTTCATCCCTAGCGGGGTAATCAGAGGCAAGGGAGCGCCAAACGCTACGGTCTCTACATACTCGTTCGCCTGCCACTGACATTGCATTCCGTCCTCTCTTCATTTCTTTCAAATATCTGTACCAATAATACCTATGTCTAAAATAAAAAATAATTAAATTATTTAAAAATTAAATTAAATTAATTTAGAATTAAATTAATTTGTAAAGAAAGAATTGTAATCAGCCACTCAGTTCCTTCAGTTCATTTTAGGTCGCTGGGTGGTCAAATACATAATATGATAGTCTAGATTCTCATACTGTCTGGTCTTGTCAATATTTTCAATAATTGTTGAACTCAGATATCGAACTTAAAACCATCACGTACATACATATCAACTTCAAGCTTACCTAGTTCAAAATCGCTAGTTTCTACATTATAATAGCGTGATAACGTTTAAACTGTCAAGTCTCATACTGGCTTGTTAATGCGGGCTATACTCGTACAGGGAGTGGAGTAGGAAATGTCACTCTCATAGACGTATTTATCTACGTACATTGTTCTATGCTCACGTATCGAGTGTGATGTTGATGAGTTATTAATAGCTGCTTCACGCTTTTCCCATTTTAGCGGGATAGGCAGAGGGTTTGTCCAAAGACACTTCGTTCCCTTCATTGTGCCTAAGTCTTGAGATATTGTGTATGGATGGGCTAGTGTCTCAGCACTAGGTCCCCTCTGGCTACCTTGTCGTATGCGGGTACCCAACGAAAAAAAAACATTTTCTATACAAAACATAACAATTCCATACAATTTCAAAACCGCTTATATCGAATTTCACGGATTTTATAGTAGCAGTATCTTATTCGCAACATTTATACCCAGTTTGTCTTAATGCACAACGCCCATAAACGATACAAAGCGGTTAATTCTGATCGCTCGTAAACTCTGGAGCATTATCTCTCCGTTGTTAGTACAATGCTTGTTGGTTTCGTACTAAACGTAATCTCTATAGGATCTACGGATTGATATAGATTTTAGTTCGGCATTTTCATTTATTCACTGTTCTCACACATTCGACGGCCATTTAACTTGATTGAGAAATAGTTATTCTTGTAACGTTAGTACTATATCACTCCGCACACCGAGCACGCACTGCACTAAAAATATATAGGCGAGTGCTTTTGAGTAAAGTGAATGAAGTTATATGGTCGTTCCGTTATACTCAGTACTTGTGTGGAATTTGTTGGGAATAAAAAAATATTGATGTTTTTACATTGGTATACAATTTTGAGTATTTCCTGATTATTTTCAATTTGGTGGATGTAAGTGTTTTTTTCGTTAACGCGGTGGTTTTGCGTTCCATTCTATTTTCGGTAAAGGTTTTATTTTTAATATATTTGATTTGAGTGTGTTGAGAGCCGGAACTTAACCAGTTACACCCCCAATCTCATCTAAGATGCTGCAATAGCCGGAGATCACATCCGACGTTAAGATAGCAAAGCTTAATTGATGAATATACCAGTTTGGAATGCGTCCAAATAGATATAGTTCTGTCTGTATAAGTTGTTCCAAGTTATAGACGTCGTTATTTAGTCCCCCCCACCCCCCTCTCCTTGCCTCCGTTAACTGTATCTGTAACTTTAACGAAATTAAACTATAGGAAGGAATTTTTGGCGACTTTTTTTGACGTATACTAAAAGTATGTGGATAATGGTCACAAAGTTTTAATGTCCATATGAAGCTATTTTGTGTTTTTCTTTTTTCCCAGTTTCTCATAATTTGCATGTAGCAGGGTAGACAGAGGAAGCCTAGTGCTTAAATTCTCCGCTTTCTACTTTCCACCGAATTCTCGAGGCATTGCGTGTTAAGCAGCGTTGAGAACGCGACGCGTCTCGCCATCAGAATAAAGAAATGAAAATAAAAATATTTCATTTCCTCGAGTGACAATCGAACCCATAACCTGTCGCTGAACAACGCTTAAAACGCTTCTGCCCCTGCGCCAGGACTGACATCATACGTATACATATCTGTATTTTGAATACAAACAAACATAATTAAATGCGTTACCAATTAATTATAATACAGTTCATTGGTATCGACCCTCGATCCGTAATTACCCGTTAGGGGTCATTAGCGATGCCGTATTGTACTAACGATATAAATTCCTATTATTTATGTTCCCAGCCTTTGCTTTTCCTTTGCCTCGTAGTTCAGTTGATTTATTCTAAAATGAAGTTGCAAGAAAGCGTAAATCACTGTAGTTGCTTTGTTTGAAGTGTACAGTTACTTGTGTTTGCAAGGAATTTCTTTGTTCTTTGAAACGTTATATACAGGGTGCTACTCGATGTACAAATCGAAAGGGAGGTAAGTAGCTATTCAGACAACCCTCATGTTAAGCAATTTTAATACCTTAGAAGATATTTGCGAATTATCTTAAGGAAAAGAAGAGAAAAAGAGCTTCACACGTTACGTCTCTACATTCTGGTCTTTCACCTGGTCCACTGTAATCAACTCCTTCATATATTTCCGGCTTTGGTGCCTTAACTACTACTTAATTCAGGTCGTACTTGAGGTCAGCACATAGTATGACTGTAAACGCAATTGATTATGGATTCGATCCCTACTCGAAGTAATGAAATATTTATTTACATTTATATTTCAATTTCTTCGTTCTGGTTTCGAAGCAAAGCACGGCATTGAGCACCGCCACTCAACATGCAATGCTTCCAAAATTGGGCGGAAAGTTGGGAACGGAGTGTCTTCACACTATGTTCCCTCTGCCTACGAGGCGTGAAGATGAAAAAAGATATAAGACTATAATTTAATTAGCGTATTGTTATAAATAATATTATTTATCTACGTACAATAACAATTGAAAGTGTTTCCAAGTAACACAATACAAGTGTACAAGTTAACATATAATACATTGGCGTAGTACCAGCAGTTGTAAGTGGATCCAGCAGGTCTCCAGGTGCTGTTGTTTTATACTACTTGTTGAGAGTTGTTTAACAAAGTTGGTGAGATCACCTCAGAGGATACGAGTTCGAACATACATATACGAGTATGTTTTGTAACGGAGAAGTACAATCTATATTCTATTTTTGTTTATAAAATTCATAATGTTTAATTCTAATGTTAGGCATAAACGTGCAACTGTAAATGTGGCGATTTCGGGTTCGATCCCTGCGCAGGGGATTGACATATGAAATATTTTCATAAATCTTCAAACTGGTAAAGAGGCAAAGTAAACTCGCAATGCCTTTAGAATTGAATGGATAACAAGTGTGAAACGAAAGTGTTAATGTGGAATGATATGTCTTAACAATAGGTTCCCTGGTTCCCTCTGCCTACCATGCTGTGCTGAATACAGTGTGAAGATAATTCTAGTGAGCCTTTGAATTGACAAGTTTGGGCGGGAAGGGAGAACTATGATATATGATATGATATACGTGGTATGAACCTGAAGAAAAACCAAAAACTTTATTTATGTAAATCCTTACAATATAATTGGGGCTTCTCACTATTAGTATATTGACATGATAAAAAATGAACTCCCTCGAACAATTGACTCAAAAATATTTTTCACCTCGATAGTTCTTGATATTAGAGCTATCAACCAAATAAACTCTTCAGATTAATAATATTGGTATAGACTGAAGACATATATATATATATCTATGACAATATAACAGATGCTATATTATCAACATTCCATTGAACGCGCGTTAGTTTACTGTCGTCATCGTTAATTACGATCAGAAATTAATTAAGATTTGATACACTCTATACATTTGCATTACATTGAATTAGTCAATATAATTATAATATTCAATGTATATAGGTATAATAATATATGAGTTTATGGCTATGTGAGTGTAAATGTGGGTTCGATTCCCACGCGGGGGAAGGAAATATTTCATATTTTCAAATCCGTGCTCGGATGACTAGGCAAAGCGATTATTTAGCGATATGTACTCGTATAATATATTTAAAACGCGCGGAGCGCGTAGCCAAGTGTTTTTACAAACAAAATTGGCGAGCAGCACCGTGTGTTATTTTACACGAACCATTTGAAGCCACTTTTTACCTATTCGTAACTCAAAAACTATTCCATCTAAAGCTGTCATATTTGGCTCAAATATTTAGACCCCCTACCTGTATACGTGCATTAAATTTCATAAACACAGCTCAAACAGTTATTTAGATAATGACTTCCAAAAATCGTAAATTTTTAGGGGGGTGACTGACCTATAGACCTTAATGTTAAGCAAGTTCCAGATGACCTAGAATGGTGAAATTTAGCATCCGGTTAAGTAATTGGGTGTATGTCAAGGGAAAAATCCGAAACTAGTATTTTTTTAATATTTTCTTATAATTTTTCAATAAATAGATTCAATTAGGAACATTTACTTATAGTGCCTGTAAAGAAATCATAGCAATCAAAGTTCATGATAATTGA
>JAEBDU010008200.1:651-14425 GCA_016802625.1 Heliconius numata | reverse complement strand
CAGTCAGGCTTGTAATGGTCCAGCTCGTCTCGCCATCTCCGTTTTGGTCTGCCACTTCTCCTTTTAGAGTTCAAATCCTAATTATAATAGATATTATTTAAGATTTGCGTAATATGGTTCATTAAATTTGTTTTCATTTACGAGTACTAGTGGAATGATATGTAATCCGTATTTTTGCAAATGGGCGAAATGTTGACATTTATAAATAAAACGATTTAGACATTGATTTTAAATAATAATAAGTAGAGTAATCTGGAAAGGCAATCTAAAATGTATTTTATTTGTATTAACTCATAAATAATGACTATAGTAATTCAGTTGAAGTTGGTTGAATTCCGCCTCTCAACAAGCAATATCTCCAGACTTCGGCGGAAAGTGGAGAATGGAGTGTCTTAACACTAGGTTGAAGCTGAACTGCTGAATTATTATGGAAAAAAATATAAAGAGAAAGTCGCCTTAATTTTTTGAGAGAAAACTTAAACGTATATTACGTAAGTTGACGAAGGAACTCATCCTTAGAGACGTTCACGAAAAACTTCAAGATAATTAATTTCTATTTGCGCTGACTTTGTAATATTATAATTTATGCATCATTTGCAAAATTAAAATGCACAGATTAGAGTTTTCAGTGAAAATATTAAGGTATTTAAATTTTAATTATTTTAAGTGCAGGTTCATATCCGATTGTATAAATTATAGGTATTTATTAATGTAGGATCCATGTTAGGTTCCTTTACTTTAATATAGTACAGATATGTAAACATGAAATGAAAAAAATCATTAACATGAAACAATATTATAGTTTAGGAAAGTGGGAAGTGTTTTAACACTACTGCCTACTGGCCTACTCTGCCACATGCGGGATACCGAGTGTAACAAAGATAGAGGTAGCCTAATCTCCTCTCGGGAATATTTACCTTTAAATTCTTCTCATACCCCGCTAAGTAAGCAAAGAACGGCGTTTAGTTCCGCAACTCATCACGTGTCATCTCATCAAATATATCAAGATTAGACGGAAAACCCCGTGCAATGGGAGAGAAAGCGTGACACTGTTTTATTGTTGTTTACACACACCTATAGAAAATCAGATATATGGAAAAACCTTTTATTGAAAAAATATTAATTTCCGCTCTCAATTTAATTTCTGTTTTATAACAATCTTCTAAATTACACGTATAATAAATAATTAAGTTTTTGTCTCAATATTTATACAAATGAAGACAAATAAAATATATTTTTGCAAAACTAAATGTGCCAAACTGTGAATAATGAAAAACAGATTTAGCGAATACAACGGTTACGACATCTCGATAGTCTGTTGAAAACTACCCTATGAATACAAAACGAGCAATTCTAAAACATTTACTTTTAATTTTAGATATTTTTATGTACAATTCGGAGGTATAAAGTAGTTTTTTTTTTTAATTATAAACAAATTTAAATATTTTTCACGCTGTATCCATCACACAGCAGGGTAGGCAGAGGGAACGTAGTGTTATGACAGTTCGTTGCCCACTTTCTGCATAATTCTGGAGGCATTGCGTGTTGAGTAGCATAACTCAACGCCGTGCCTTGCCTCGACACCACAACGACGTACACATTTGAAATAATAAATTTCCCTCGACTGGAAATCGAATTCACTTTTTGTACGAATATTGATATTTTTGCTCTTTGAAATACAAGAAGTTCTCATTTTGACGATGCTTATATGAAACGCCTTTTGTATATTAGAATAATTTGAGACAGCTATTATTTTGTACGAGATGAGAAAAAATGCTGAATACTCTTGTTATACACATTGTTATAAGAATGAAAGTCCGAAATTAATATATATTTTTTGTATTCCGAAAGAATAAGAAAGTAGAAAAATGTAATTAAGATGTTTTTTATAGTAACTAGAAGTATAAGGTATTTATGATTTCCAAATTTTTGAAATCATTTAGACCAATAAATAGATTTTAACATCGCCTTGATCTAAACAACGATGGGTTAATTACATACTTTAATTTACATAAGAAAAATAAAACGTTAGGTTTTGAACCAAATTTATACCTAATTAATAAAAATTTACTTTTCAACAGTAACTAAACATAACAGAGAGGGACGGAAGTGTGTTAATGGGTACGAAGTGTCTCGACACTTGAATGGGCACGACTCCCAGATTCTCTCTACCTATACTGCAAAAAACTAAGCATAAAACTCAAAAAACAAATTTACATAAATAATCATAAATCTAAGCAACCTCGTTCGTTATTAAACATACTTAACCAATATAAATGTTTATAAAACGGAAGGAATAGTATGTAAATATGTTTATAGCATCGACTTTGAAAGGTGAAATAAATATTTACAAGTTACCAACAAGATCTCTCTGCTCCAGACATTTGCAAGTCTGTTTCTGTAATAGCTTAAAACTGCATTTTGTAGCATATAAAATGGAAGTTTGTATTTTATTGCAATTATTATGATTGTTTTAGATATTTTAAATTGTTGTACCAAACTTGGAAAAGAAAAACACTTATTTAGAAACGGTTTCCAAGAAGCGCGGGTTCATATCCCGCTTTGTTAACATTTTCATACGTCTTCTAAATAAGTTATAAATACATACAATTATAGGCAAGCACTTTGCCTATAATGACGCTACTATTAATATATTATGGGACTGACGCTACTGACATATTTATTTAACTTGAAAATATTTGAAAGTGGTTGTGATAGGATAATTGAAAAAAGAATATTTTGATTTTGATTGGATTTTTTTATTGTAATCTAATATTTTATTATTTTACTGAAAATGCCCCTGTTCTTTAGTAAAAAAACATTTTTTAAAGACAAAAGACAATTTTATATTATCGGTATCGCGTTTATCTTCTTATCAGTTTATATATAATAGTCTTTACCAGTCCCATCGTTTCTATTATATAGAGGCTACCAACTATAGATCTACAGATCTAGCTTATTCTTCTTCTTTGTCGTTTCACTCTTGACAGAGTTGGCGTGGTGCATTCGTAGAGAGGGTCATTGAGGACAGCCTTCACTTGGTCTGTCCATCGCATGGCGGATCTACCGCGTAGCCTGCTACCCTCAACTTTTCCCTGAAGCACATGGCGTTGCGTGGAATTATCTTCTTTTCGAGAAATATGTCCGAATAAAGTGAGAATGCGTGCTGTTAAAGCACGATGGAGGACAATCGTTGTTTTACGTCGAGTTCCCGGAGTATGGACTCGTTCGTTCTAAATTCCGTCCAAGACACTCCAAGCATTTTCCTCCAGTACCACATCTCGTATATTTTCCTCTCGTCACTCTTCCGAAGCATCCATGACTCGCAAGCGTAAATAAATATGGGAAACACTAGAGTCCTGACTAATCGAATTTTAGTAGTTTTCGTGATGATTCTAGCTTATAGTAATACTGTATTTAGGTATTTTGTATGCTATAAACGAACAAAACAAATTTTCAAGCAAGAAATGCTCGGTTTAATCAAATGCTCAGACAAGAAATTTTAGTAAATGTCTTAAGTTCAATCACGTTCTCGAAGGGATCGTACAAAATTCTCGAGCTCAATCGATTGTACCGAAGCTGTCCGTACAAAATGTGTACCTATTATGAAAATCGTCGAAATCTATCCGAGTGAGTTAAACTAAAAGAATATATTACATTTTAAGGTGTAGGCAGAGGTAACCTAGTGTTGAGACACTCCGTTCCCCACTTTCAGTCATATTCTGGAGGATTCTTTTCAGAATTTTTCCTCTATTTGTATTGTAAGTGAATCGATGCATAAATACTCGTACCTCTTGATTGAATTGACTGAGAAGCTTGACTCTTGCTGTGCTTCGAGGTACCATAGACCTGAATCCTCTAAATCTCGTGATAAATGGTCTTGACAGACGGACAGACGGACAACGTGATCCTATAAGGGTTCCATTTTTACCTTTTTAGGCACGGAACCCTAAAAAAAGTTAAATATGAAATTTCACCACAAGCAATCGCGTTTAACCAAGGCCACCACCAAGGCACCACGCCCAACTATGTCTATCATTATTTTCATTAATGATAATGCTATAGAGTATTATTCCACACTTTATATTAAAAAAAATATTACCAATATTGGAAACAATCGAAGAGGCGAGGGTTCAAATCCCGCAATGTTAAAATTATTATATGTTTAAACTAAAGTCTATCATTTTATGTCTTCATTTTAGACAAATGAGACTTGACTTCAGTGTACTAAAGCGGTATAGTTAAAAGTTTTGTAGTATTGCTAAAATTGTTTAGAGTGTAAAGTTTCAGTTCGATCGCTCTAATGGCTTGTAATATCTACTAGGAAGAAAATTCATTTGCAAGTTAATAACACTTTGTATTGCTGTTATAGACAAGAGTTATATAATAATTACCGGCTAAGTGCAAGTCGGCTTCTCACACGAAGGGTTCCGTATCTATAGAACGAGTAAACTAATTATGCTTGTGGTATGGGAGCCACCCTAAATATTTATTTTATTTTTTAGTACTGGTTGTTATACCGGCAATAGATATACACCATCTGTGATAATTCAAGCTGTCTCACTATCACGTTTCATGAGATACAGCCTTGTGACAGGCGGACAGACAGACAGCCTGTAAATATACATAGCACGGTAAGCAAAGAGAACCAGAAAACGTAGTGTTAAGACACTCCATTCCCTTTAAGACACATTCGTTATTCGGCAATTTTGTGTTGACGAAACTCAAGGCAGCTCTTTGCCTCATTACCAGAGCGAAAAAAGAAAATGTGTTGTATTGGAAAGTGGGAATCGAACCCACAGAATGTCCGTTTACAGTCGCACGCTTGTACCCATGCTTCGACTGGCCTTACTTAAAAATTATTATATAATTATCCATAACAGAATTCCACTTAGCTTAGCAACTCCGCTTCGTTTAATTGTTCAATAACTTTCGACATGATGGAATTATTCGCGCTTTTAGACCCTTATAACGTTTTGTATTGTAATTTAAAAACTTTTTTTATTATTTTTATGAATACTTTTTTATTATTCAGTTCTTTTCTGTTTTTCATTTATAAAAAAATTGTTTCTAAAGTGATACTGTACTAAACATATAATAAGTAAAGTTTATTTAAAAGTAATAAATAATTAATTATTATATGTGTATATATTACTTTTTTTTTTAGCTTCTGCTATATCCTAGCAGAAGCTAAAAAAAAAGTTTGAGTTCAGTTGTGGCGTAGCGGCACAAAGTGTGTGTTCACTGACTGGTTGTGGATTCGATCCCCACTCGACTACTGAAATATTTATTTAAAATTTATATTTCCATTTCTTCACTCTGATGTCGAAGTAAAGGGCGGCGTTGAAGTCCGCCACTTGCATGCAATGTCTCCAGAATTCGGTGGAAAGGTTCCTTCTGCCTACCTATGAAGCTGATTAAAAAGCTTCATAACCTGCCCTTATCTGAATATTTACGCCTCACTTGGACATCTCGTAGTTTCTTATAAAAAAAAAGCTCTAGCATTCTCTAGTATATTATTATACTTTTATATGCTTTATTTATTAAGCGTTTATACGCTTGCAATAAAGTAATATTAATAGTTAATTTAAAAAATGATAAGCTATATCTGTTGCAGTACGAATTCAAGGCCAGGGGAGTCAAGAAGCGCAAGGTGACTGTGGACGTGTCGATAGACGGCGTGCGCGTCTCTACCCGCACCAAGAATATTAAGAAGAAGGTAATGCATGCTTGTTTTTTATCTTTGTTTTTTTCAGCTTCACGCTCTATCCCTCATATGTGGGATGATTTTTTTTCTATTAAAATATATATTGTTAACATTTAAATCGTCGTAGTGTTGTGTCAACATCTAACTGTAAAGGCCATGGTTGTGGATTCGATTCCCACTCGGGACAATGATTATGTTTAAATTGGTTTCATTTGCCGCTCTGGTAGTCAAGGCCTGATGGCGTCAAGTTCTGCCAAGAATATCCGTTAAGAGGGCTGAGTGTCTTTACTCTTTACACTAACTTTGGATGTGGATGTTCGGATGTCGGATGTTTATTATATGGAACGGAACTCAACGCTGTGCTTTCTATTACCAGTGTCGAAACAAAAATAACTCATTATATCGAGTAGAAATTCGAACACCCAACCATCGTAAATCTACATGTACCACTGTAACCTATAAATTTTAACTTTTGGGATTTTCCCCTTTATTTGTATTATTGAGATCGCTCTACTGGAGACTTTTAACACTCTTTGTCACCAATAGCTCCCAAACCAACCCAAAGGTTCGACCGATTGAGATGAAAATTTTCAAACATATAGAGATGACCACGTAGATGAAAGAGCTTAGAAAACATTTGATGCTCGCTTCGTTCAACATGTGAACACTACCGAGATTTTTCTTATTTCGTGCCAAATTTCATAACTGTAGGTCCACGAGAAGTACACTACATGTTTTGATTACGCGGTGAATTTCATATAAAAAGCAGTAAAATCCATGCATAAGTGCTCGTATCTTTGATTGCGTTGACTTAGAAGTTTGTAGGTTTTAGCTTCACGCTGTTTCAAGCGTCTAACGGGGTAGGGAGAAGAAAACTGAGAACTTAGCTTTAAGACACTCCGTTCCCATAATAACACTTTTGTTCCCCACTTTCCGTCGAATTCTAGAGTTAAATTGAGTTAAACTTTTTCTATATTAAATATTTCATTTCTTCGACTGGGAATCGAACCCACAAACCGCTAAATTGCCAAAAAATCCAGCACGAACCAAATAAACATTATTCCACCATTCAACCTAGAACTTCTGCCGATATGCAATCAAAATGCACGGGCGAAGCCGAATCAAGTTATCAATTGTCAATAGATACTACTGGGTACAGTCTCATACGAGCGCGTTGGGATCGACCCATATTAGCAAAATAAAGCATACTGGTGATAGAATAATACGTTCTATAAAGAACTTTATCACGTTGGAATAAGATTGAAATTTTAGTTTCGCAATAAGCAGCAATATGGCAAGTTTTAAATGAATGATTTTTTTACAGTACCTATCCATTGAATCATGTTTTTTAAAGTAACAAATGGAAATATTGACGTAAGTTTTGGCGCAGGTCCTTTAGCGTGTGATCATGGGTTCGATTCACTCTCGAGGAAATTAAATATTTAATAATTTAATTTCCTCGGTCTGGTAACGAGGTGAAGCGCAGCGTTGATTTCTATCACTCAATACGCAATGCGTCCAGAATTCAGCGGAAAGTGGGTAACGGCAGTGTCTGAACGAGGACAGAGTGTCTTAACACTAGGTTCCCATGTTCCCTTCTAGCCTGATATGTGCGAGATACAATGTAATGGTAAAACAAGTAGTAAATATTTTCATTTTACGAATATTTTGTTGCCCCTTTTCTGGTGAACTAATAAATATATGCAATGTACATACATTACATCCCCAAGCGATATTGAAATCTTCAACTATATCATAAAATTTTTATTACTTAATAAAAAACACTTTTATTCACTTTACGCTCTATCCTGCTATATGCGAGCAGGGTAGACAGTGGGATCCTAACGTGAAGGTACCTCGTTCTCCACTTTCAGCCCAATTTTCACAACATCGCGTGTAGAGCGGCGTAACTCAACGCTACGTCTTATCTTGTTACAAGATCAAGGAAGTCATTCATTCTAACTGGGAATCGAACATACAACCGTCACGTTTACATACATTCAGACTGTTATATATATAAAATCTTATCAAATTCCATAAAATGTCTAACTTCAACTCAGGTGAAAGTAAATATAAATTTAACCACCAGCAATACTGTATTGCGTCTTCTTGATTACACATCATTAGTGAAGTACCGCGAGGGTTGTTTAATGAACTACAACCGACAATAATTTAATTGTACTAAGTAGTATTTTAAAATATATTTATATATATATATATATATATATTTACTTTTATATTGTATCCCTGTATGTGTGTGTGTTATGTGCATATAGCATAGGTCTAGTGAAATTCTAGTGTCAAGACACTCTGTTCACTTTCCGCAGAATTTTCAAATATTGCATGTTGCTTGGCGGAACTCAAGCGTCGTGTTCATACCAGTGCGAGGAGATAAAAATATGAAATTACTTATTTTACGATCGTAAATTGAACCCACAACCTTCGCGTTGTTGACTGCATGCTGCCACTGCACTACGAAGGTCTTATTAATATCGACTTTATAAAGGTTTTGTTGAGAAATTTGCAACTCAATTAATTTCAGCTTCACACCTTCACGCTATCTCAAGATAAATGATAGATATTGTTATTGATAAACCGACCGACAACATGTATGACGGTGGTGGATAGCGAGGGTTCTTCAGTGGGATGGAAGTAAAACAAGCGTTAGGCAACCATGTTTATGTTCCAGGCGTTTACGAAATTGTGAACGTCGTACGATCTATACCCGCTATTTTATACTCTTTTATATATTTTAAACAATACATGTTCCATTTCTCGGTGTCCAAATAATTTAAAAATAATAAAAGTACTATATATGTGTGCCAATACAAAATTATTATTAACTAGTGGACCCGGACGCGGTTACGCCTGCTTGAACTATAAGAATATTTTTGCGTCGGTCATACTCATACTATGCCGCCCGAAGGCTAGGTCATTTCGAATCAGTGACATCTCCTTAATTATTTATTAGTATGTTATACAGTGAACTATAATTTCAATCTAGATAAAATACTAAAAGTGACTATTAGGTATATTTATTTTCATAAGGATGAATGTCAAAATGTCGCGGTAACGGTCGCGTAGCGACGGTTGTTATTAACATGGCAGAATAAATTGCATGTCAAATTAGAAAGTATTATAATTTATTAGTATATATGTGTAATGTAGTATAGTACTTCTGAAAAATGCAGCTTTCATACAAAACAAAAATAAAGTAAATCGGACCAGTAGATCCAGAGATCTTAGCCTTCAAACAAACAAACAAACTCTTCCGCTTTATTATATTATTAGTTATTAAATAATCATTATGTATATTATAATTATTATTGTTAATTATTGAAGTACAAGACAGAATATAAATTAAATAGCAGGTGGTTTAAAGCGAGGTATTATATTATCTGTTACACATTGTTATCCTATAAGGGTACCTTTATTTCCTTTTACAACGGAACCCTAAAAAGAAAGAAATATAGTATCAACTAAATAGGTAAGCTTAATTAAAATGGATTCAAAAATAAAAAGTCTCATTCCAACAGCATCTAGATAAGATGATGCAATTTCGCAGATAATCTCCGGTGCTATAATTTCTTGAAAGCGCCTTCTAATTAGTCGTAGTCGACGTCGAGCTGTCTATTATTTAATGAAATATCAAAATAAATAAAATGCATCGCACAGAAAAGACATTTTTTGCATTCTTTTAAGTCTTTTAATTTCTTTTAGCTTTACTGTATCTCGTATATATCATATAGCAGGGTAGGCAGAGTGTTAAGACTATCCGTTTTCCACTTTCTGCCGAATTCTTGAGGGATTCGAACCACCAACCATCGTGTTTATAGTCACATGTTTTTGCCCCTGCGCTACGACGGTCTATTATGAATTATAATTTGAATTTGGTTGTGCATATTATATGAAAATATTCTTTATAGCGTATATTTTTATTGTAAATGTAATGGTTGTAGGTTCGAAATTCTTTCGGGTGAATAATTATATTCAAATTGTTTTAATTTCTTTACTCTAGAAGAAAGAGTACGGAATTCAGTACCGTCACTCAACACGGAATGTCTCCTAAAATGACCAGAAAGGGGCCTAGTGTTAAAACACTACGTTACCAGGTCTGTTAATACTTTTTTTTTATTCTGTACCTATGTGGTAATTTCAATGCCGTATATTTTATGAGTTGAGACAAATAATTTTATTTTTTTATCCTTTTAATGTTTTTAATCCCTTAATTTTAACTAAACGCTGATAACAACATCATAATCAAACAATCAACTGGAATTAAAATACTGGTGCTCTTGATTAAAGTATTTTTACCTATTGTTTTTGAAATAAAACTATTATTAAAATAATATTATTATTAAAAACATTTATTAATAAAAAAATACCAGTATTACCTACTATGTATTAACTACTATTTGCGTTAACAAATCTAAGATCTATACATATGCACAATAACACGAAAACCCTTCTTATATTTGTCTGCAGCATAAACTAATGATGAGTTATAGGAAAAATGCATAAAAGCTTCTTGTAGTAGAACATTACTTTGTTTTAAAATTCATTTGGACTTAATATAAGCGGTATAAACTCGAAAATAAATGTTTCTTCTATAATACAATATATATTTCAATACATTTTATCATTTCATTTTCATTTTAAGGACTGTTATATATGGTTGTTTTAATAGAGTGTGGTGTGAAAATACTGATACATTTATATTTTGCTCTTTACATGGTACAGTCTATACATTTTATTCAGCTTCACGTTTTAACCCTTATATACCAGGGTAAACAAAGAAAACCTATTGTCAAAACTCTCCATTTTCCGTTTTCTACTTGAATATGACACATTGCGTTAAGGTTATGGTGGAAACCATTAGACAAAAATAAAATTAATATATTGCGAGCTAGATACTTTTATCGGAGGCTTCAAAGTTACCAGTAAATTAAATTCAACTAGCAACTGATTGCCTCTATTTGGACTGGATAGACCAAATACGGTATTTGCGGCATATGGGAGTCAGTTAAAGCGACCACACCGTTCGCTTTTAACTGCTAGATACATTTAATTGAAACGTTTTCGTTCGAAAATTTGGCTCTACAGAATTTTAAAGTATTTTTTTCCTATCACTGCAGTTGCATGTGATTATGATACATTTTATTTTTATAGTAAATTCTTAATTATCCACAATTTTTACAAGCATTTTAATTAAGTACTGAAACTTGAAAAATACATCAAATTCTTTATAACGTGTAAGTTATAAAAGAAAATTTGTAAAAACTATAAAGTATACGTTAAATAAATAATTAATATTTTAATTCTTCGATTTGGCAAGGCAAACGCCCGGCTTGAGTTCCGCTACTCAACACGCAATGCCTCAACAAAATCGGCGGAAAGTGAGGAATGGAATCGTAACACTTGGTTCCCTCTGCTTACCCTGCTATATGCGGGATACCGCGTAAAACTGTATATATACCTAGTTTTTATTAAAATATACAAGAAGTATTCTAACAATAATTGAGAATAACCAATATTTCAATATACACTCACAAATTCACAAAGACAATTCCGTAGTAGTGTTAGCACAAGTTATCCTAGTTCGATGGAAAGTGCACGTTCCTGGTATTATTCTGATCCCGGTATATAACAGGCGTGAATTATATTTTTGTTTAGATAAAAAAAATCTTAACTAGCTTCAAAATAATTTTAGAATTATTAAATAGAGTTTTTAGGCAATCTAAAATATTTTTTTTATTAAAAACAATCAAATTAAAGGAACTGTTGTGCTCACGCTGTTTCCCGCGCACAGCATGGTCGGCAGAGGAAACCTAGTGTTAAGACACTCTGTTCCCGTTCGTTTATCTATATAAAATATAAAACACCACACATATTAGTACAATATAAATAATCTTACAAATTAATAAATATTCTTACTAGTAGTAGAAGTCGAAAATACTTTGCATTACTATCCTATATCTTATAAAACAAAGTCGCTTTTCGTGTCTGTCTGAACTTTCTAACTCTTCTTCTTCTAAACTACCCAACGGATTTTTATGCGGTTTTTACCATTAGGTCGAGTATTTCTCAGGGAAGGTTTATATATAGTTTATTATTTGTACATTCTTATGTAAATTAACATAAATACGATAAATGTGTCTAAAGTCCTACCCGTTGAGACACTTTCGCGCATGCGCTGCTTTAATGGTAAGTACTACATGAAAATAATGTACTGGAGTATTGTTCCTCTTAATAAGATCTACAAAAAAGTCCGCGAGAGCATATTTTTATCTTTTAAGGATAACGTGTATTGATCATATTTCTGTCTAAAAATAGTAATTTCAATATATTTTTTATTGGGAGGGATATTTTTCCATAATGGTATTAATCCTTATCCTTTAAAATACTTTATTAATTTTCTACGTTAAACGAAGATAAAATTTGCTTTTTACACTATTTCGAAATTGCGAATAGTTTTAGAGAAAAACGCATTTAATTGTTGACACATCACGCCGTTGACTCATCAGCTGTGCCGATTCAAGTTTTACTTATTTATGCCTTACTCTCTGCATATAAATAAGTATATTAGTTACGTTGGCCATTTAATGTAGATCAAAACTGTCTTTTTCATTTTAATAAGTACTTTTGTTTTATGGTTGTTACAATATCAAAACATCCTAGCTGCGAAACGCGCCCCGCGACGTTTTGCTTATACAAGCGCGTTATGAGCAGTCATCGGTGGTTCAGTGTTAGAACGCTCGCCTGCCACGTGGTCGGCCCGGGTTCGATTCCCGGCCAATGCATTCTATTTAATTTTCCTCACAGGCAGCCTCCTTGCTTTTCATCAGGGACAGAATACCCTCTTCAGCATTAACCACAAGGTCGAAAAAAAAAACCCGCCTGCTTCTATAGCAACGAAGATTTAGATGCGTTTGCACGTATTGGATAATTGGAATTGAATGTATTATTTAAGCGCGATATATTTGGTTTCATATTTTTTGTAGTAGTTATCAGTAGGTAGGCTTTTGTTTATAATTTCTTCCGTTTAAAAATAGTCATTTAACTATCTAAAAATAGTTATTTAAATATATTTTAATAAGTACTTGAAAAGGTTAGTAGCACATATTTAAAATTACGGTACCTACTAAAAAATCCTTGCCGAGTAAAACAATTGGAAAATCCTTATTGAAACTACGAAAATGCGGGTTGCATTAGAGTTTAATTAATTTTCACATTATCTTAAGTGCTTTGCAAAAAAAACATTATATGAATAATCCAGTAATAAAAGCGGGCGAAGCCGCAAGGGGGTCGCTAGTTCTTCTATATACAATATAGGTCGCTCGCTCTTATAAATAGGCAAAGCGCGGCGTTGCGTTGTCGTTTGGTGTTGGAAGTGTCTTAATGGGAACGGAGAGTCTTCTAGGTTCCCAGAGTCCCTCTGCCTATCCTACTACGGGATACAGCGTGGAGCTGAAATATTTTTTTTCTAAAAGTGATCATATAAAAAATATATTTTTTGTTCACAGAGACCAAAATTCTTCAGCCGCAACAAGAACTCTACAACAGAGTGTATCGAGATAATGCATCATCCAATCTATCGCATCTTCTACGTCTCTCACGACAGTTCAGATTTGAAGATCTTCTCTTACATCGCCAGGGATGGGGCCACCAATGTCTTTAAGTGCAACGTGTTTAAGAGTAGCAAGAAGGTAAGCGGTTACAATATTCTTTTTTTTTCAGCTTCATGCTGTATCCCGCATAAAGCAGGGTAGTCAGAGGGAATCTAGTGTTAGACACTCAGTTCCCCACTTTCCGTAAAATTTTCGGGGCATGGCGTGTTGAGTGGCGAAACTTAACGCCGCTCTTTGCCTTCTTGCCAGAGATATGTTTTTATATTGAATATTATCTATGTGAAATAGCATTGACGTTGTTTTTTAAAAGAAGATTTACCAAGTATAATTTAGTCAACGTTGCTTTTGACTTTATTATTTTTAACCGACTTCTGTAAGAAAAGGAGGTTATCAATTCGACTGTATTTTTTTTTTTTTTTTTTTTTTTTTTTTTTTTTTT